>PVIU01006972.1:0-40241 GCA_004026605.1 Ondatra zibethicus | reverse complement strand
CTCTTAATTAGCTGAAATTATGCTCATCAATTGTTTTTAAACAAATAGTGTTCCCATATTGCTTTACATTTTTGAGAATAAATTGAGCAGATGAATGGTTGTTGTATAAAGTAGTTTGTTCACTTGATTTTCAGAGTTAAGCATTCTAGAATCTTTGCACAGTTTTTAAGAATTGAAAGCTTTCAGATACGGGAATACTAAGATAGCTACTTTTTGTTTGTTTGTTTGTATTTCCCAGAGAGACTTTTAAAAGTGAAAATGTGTCTGCAGATGTTCTGTGACTTTGGAGAATTAAACACTGTGGTTCCTCTGACTCACAGTGAGGAAAGTGTGACTTTAGAACCCATATTTGCCATTTTTTTCTCAGAAAATCATACATTGCTTTAAACTGTGTGGAATCGGTGTACTGTTTAAAAATTTTAGTTCATATTAATTATATAGCAGATACTATAAGTTTTATTTGCATATGTCTATATTAAAATCTATATCAATCCATTATGTTTTTATTAATCATTTATATAACATTAATTATATCTATTCTAATTATATTTGAGGTAGTATAAGTCTTATTTTTAACTTCCCTTTTCTTAGATGAATCTGTAGCATTCTACATAAATATTGCCAAATGGTAGCCTAGCCACACAAGTTCCTGAAATACCTGGTTGAAGGCAGTGTCCTGGTTCTCGTGGGTAGGACCCCTTAGCATGTGTATCTCTGTGGAGACCAGTCCTTTCTAAACCTTTTTGACAAAAAGTTATTATGTTGTATAGCATGTATAGAAATAGTAATGGAAAAATGAGATAAAGATGAAATAAATATGGCTTACAATCATTTTGCAGTTTTAGACTCCCAGCCTTTTAATTTGTTTTCATCACTGTTAGACCTGAGAAAAGCCACTTCACAAACCAATGAAGAGCAATGGCTAGAGGCCCTGGGCAAGTTTCTTCTCCACAGTGGGTGCAGCCTGGGTCCTGTCCTATCTCCCTGTTACTGTCAGTTCAGCTGACTTTTGACCTGCCCTCATTAAACTGTCGCCTTCTCCAAGCTCTTCCTCACCGTAGCTGAAAAGCTTCTCCTAGGAGTGCAGGGCAGAGCCGGCCATTTGCCTGTTGATTCCCTGTGTGTTTGGCCATCAGTATCTTGCAGGGTTTTTTTTTTGCACAGAACTTTTGGAGTCAGTTAGGAGAATTTGAGACCTGAATTAAATTAGTTAAAATTAAATAATGTGGTCCCCGTGTCCATTTTTCTGGAGAAAACTGATGGTACCATTATGAGAAGAGGCACAAGGGAGAGAAGACAGGAAGTCATTCAGGTGATTGGAGTCATAGTTATCTTGATCTCAGAAAGATTTGTACTAGCATGACTTTTTAAAAGTTTATTAATTTTTGTGTGTGGAGGTGCATGTGTATGTATGAGTGCATATGCACATGTGCATGTGGGGACCAGAGGAAAATCTCAGCTGGAATTTCATTTACCTTAGTTTTGAGACAGGATCTCATTGGCTTGGAAGAACCCCGGGATACCAGACTGGTGAGCAGGTAGTGTCTCTGCTTTCTCAGTACTGGGGTTTCAAGGTGGATCATGGCTCCTGGCTTTTTCAGATGGATTCTGTGAATAAAACTCAGGTGTTTGTGTGGTAGGCACTTTACCCACTAAACTACCTCTCCCATCCCTAGAGTGAACAGTGTCTTCTCTGATTGGATGCTAAAGATTCAGACTGTGAGCTCTAACCTAGAATAAGGTGCCCTGTGTTCTACAAAATGCTTCCTGTCTGTCACACACTTCACAATATAAAAACCTGAGTCTCTACTGCTCTCCAAGATAGAGATAGCAGTTCAGGCAGCTGTGTGAGCATCTTCATCCACCAGGGCCATGACTGAATCTGTTATGCACTTGCCCAAAATGAGTAACCACCTGTAATTGGTTCTGAATTCTGGAAAACTAGTAAGTGAATTTCTTTCTCTGGTTTTGGGGAGTCAGTTCACTTTTTACCTGCTGCAAACACTTGTCATTTCAGCACCGATCTTGTTTGCTGTAGCAGATTAAAAATAATTATGACATTTTGTGTGTGTGTGTGTGTGTGTGTGTGTGTGTGTGTGTGTGTGTTGGGGGTGCGGCACCATGGCACACATGTGACAGTCATAGGAGATTTGGGGAGGTTGATTCTTTCCTTTCACTGTGTCCTGGGGTTTGAATTCAGGTGTGAGGTCCCTGACAAGCATCTTAACCCACTGCACTCTCTTCTTGGCTCTTTCTGCTTATATATTATTTTTTAAGAGCAGAGTTCTAAAACGTAGAGGTTCCTTGTGTGTCCTTCTCATGTTAACATGCTTGGAGATCCTCACTTTAACATAGACACTAAGTGGTATGAGATTCCTTGTGTCCTTAAAGCTTCGTAGAATGTAACTGGGGCTTATACGGGGCCAGAGGGTGAATGCTGTGTTCTTACCGTAGCTGATGATACAGTACATGTGTTAGCTTTATTAAAATCAAATAGCTCACATGCTGAAAGGCTGGCTTAGGAAAACATTCATTGCGTATCACTCTTACTAGGTGTTCATACTCTCAGCCTGCTTTTCCTAAGCTGTGGGTGACAGGATAGCTGAGTGCAAGCAAAATGCTGCCGAACGGGAAATGAGGGTGCATCCACTTAGCTTTAACAAGGAAACCTAACTGGACTCTTCTTCATTAATTATACCCATATTCACATTAATATGTTCTCTCATTAACTCGAGTATTTAAATTTTTCAGGAAAAAATTCATGAACTTGTGTATTCAAAAATGTTGCCTCTGAATGTCTGCTAAACCACAGTGGTTTTATGAAATGCCTTACCTTCACTGTGTACTTGAGAATGAACATCTAATTGTCTAATTGTTCTATAATTGGGAATGAATATCTAGTGATCTAATAGTCTAGTTTCAGGATTTATTTTCCCCCAAACTTATAAATAAAATGTCAAGAGCACAAACCATGGGCGAATCTCTTTAAGAACTTCTAGCATGTCCTTGATGGCCACTGCTGGTGATTAAAGTTGTCAGCGCGTCCCTATGGAGATGTGTAAAAATTGTAAACCAAGAGCTGTATTTGGGACATGAAAGCCGTGGGGTCTTTTGTGGGAAGATGAATTAAAAGAGACCCACAATTTCCTATGTCCTCTGTAGCCTTGCCGCCCACCTTGGGAACAGGGCAGGGCCATGTGCACAGGAAGACTTACTTCCCACCTAACCCCTTCTGGGTGTAAAATCCACACTATAAAACAAGACGGTGAAACTTTTACATTTTTGCCTGAGCACACTTGATTCTGTTTTAAAGGTCATTCTCCTT
Source organism: Ondatra zibethicus (assembly GCA_004026605.1). Classification (NCBI taxonomy): domain Eukaryota; kingdom Metazoa; phylum Chordata; class Mammalia; order Rodentia; family Cricetidae; genus Ondatra; species Ondatra zibethicus. The sequence continues at coordinate 36,916 of PVIU01006972.1, read as the reverse complement.
AAGATGCTGTAACTGACATCTATTTCTTTCTTAGTCGGTGGGTCGCTAAAGAATCTATGAAAAGTAGACTCTGCACGCTTTGCTCTTTGTGCTGAGCCCTGTCTGGGGAGTCTGTCTTCAGGGACTGGCGGCAGTGTCACAGAGATCAGTGACCTCATAATAGGTCTTGGAGGGGAAAATAGAAATCTGTCTACCCTGCGCCTCAGGGCGAGGTTTCTTTAAACTTCAAGGCGTTGGACTGAGACTCTGCTCTCCTCCTTTCCTTCAGCTGTACCTTCAGGGGAAATTGATCGATTAGAAGTGATTATTCCACAAACTCTGAACCCTTTCCCCCACCTCTTTGTTCCAACTGGAGCTTCTCAAAGTTTAAAGGGATCGTGCCTCCTGGGTGAATGGTAGGATGAATGTAGGTAGATTATTGGGTAGAACTCTTTGAACACACATTAGAAGTGCTAAAAAATATATTCGTAACAGTAGGGAATATCTGAAAGCTAAAAGGGTAAGGAAGCATTTGTTTCAATATAATTATAATGTAATTGTGTGGGATATTTTTGGGCACATGATTAGCTGTTAGAATGTAGAATCGCAGTAGCAAGGCAAGGGAGGAAAATAACAGGGTCAGCTTAGGAATGGGCAAACTGGCAAAATTGGGGGCGGCAAATAAAACCATAATGGCACTGATGACAACAGAAAATGACTGGGTTTGTGCATGTCCTCGGTTAAGCTCTGTAGGGCCGATTAACCGATGGCTTTCATTGTTTTCTAGTGTCTTTGTTTAACAACAGCAAATAATATGCATGTTTTGTTTTGCATGTATAATATGTCTAATTGACAGTTTCTTTGGGTCATACATGATTAATTATGACTTTATCAAGCTTTTTCCTTTTAAGAACATAATTCTTTGACTCGACCCTGTACTCCTCAAACCTTTGCTCGGCTTCCCTGTGTACTAAGTAGAAAGTGGACAAGGATGAGCCGACTGATGAGCTCAGCAGCTTCCCCGTTCCAGCTTACAGAGCTGGAGAGACATGCACGCTACGGGCTAGCCAAGTAAACACTCCACTGGGTTCTTGAGAAATGCCCAGCTAAAAGTCAGATTTTCTAAATAAAATTCCAGTAGGTCTGGAGACACATCCATTTTCCAGTCTCTTTCTCTAGGTGATGAAGGCTACTTTATTTTCTGTGGCTTTCTTGAAATAGGGCCAGTTTTAAAACCCTTAGAGTTCTCAGCCTTCCCGTGTGGTCCTGGATACTGCAATGGAGGGTGGCTAGTCATATCTGGGCCGGGTGTTGATTACAAAAGCAGAAAATTAAACTACGACCAGCTCTCAGTCCTTGCCTTCCTTCTCCATCATTCTTAGAAAAGAGACAATTTACAGATAAAGTTATTGTTCAAGTGATGTGGACACAGTAGCATACTTTCAGAGGGTACTCATGCTTTTAGACAAAAATGTTCTGTGGATTCTCACACCAAGCTGTATTTTTGGTTATATCAATGAAACATTTTCCACTTAATTTATGAATTATTTAAAGTGTGTATTTTTATTACTCAGATTGGTTTTGAACTTAACTTTCTATCATCTAATTTGTGAAAATAGTCCCCATTGTAATTAGCTGATCAGGAGGGCAGACTCCTGTGCCTGCTTCTGTAATATGTTTGAAATCTGTCAGACCTATCATATACCTATTTCTTATACTTAATTTTATTTTCTATGAGAAGTATTTTCTTTTTACCAATGTTTTATAGTCATCATCAGAAGCCATGTCTGCTGACTATACAAATTGGTTTAATATTTAAGATTTGATATTCTATATTATCATGCTTTCAAAAAGAACTCTTTAAAGTTTTATATACAAGTGAACACTTGAATTATGGGTATATATTTATTTTTTCCCTTCTTGTTTTTCTGAATTTTTCCTCCCTGTAACTTAATACCCCCCGTCCCATCACTTTGCTTTTTTCCCTTATCCAAGGTTTCTTTTCAGGGCACAAAGCTTAGGCCAGTGGCTCTCAGCCTTCCTATGTGCAGTCCTCTAACACGGCTCCTCATGTTATGCTGACCCCAGCCATAAAACCACAGAACTGTAAACTACTTCATAACTGTAATTTTGCTACTGTTATGAATCTTAATATAAATATCTGAGATACAGGATATCCGTGACCCCGGCGAAAGGGTTGTTTGACCCCTAAAGGGGTCATGACCCACAGTTTGAGATCCACTGCCTTTGTCCATTGCTTTCTTCTTTTCTCTTATTTTTCTATGCAAGTACATCTCTGTATTAAAGAAGGAATGGCACTATCCAAACTCAGTCACTTTCCATCACCTTTTGGACCTGTGAGTACCTAAGTGATGTATCTTCTATAGCTGTTGACATCATATCAATGGCACCCACCCTATCAATGTGTATCTCCTGACTTCCATTAGTCTAGTTACCTTTTGTAAGCAAACTGCTTGCTGTTTATAGTTCATTTATCCCCTTGCCCAGCAAAAAAAGCAAAGACCTATTATCTCCATCTTAATTTTCATTAGTGCTTACTCACAGATAGAGCTTGTTAGTTCCTAACAGCAAAATAGTGATAGTTTTCTCCTTGTGAACACAGTTTCACCACTGACCAATGGCCATGGTTATAAATATTCTTACACAGATTACCTATTGTAGCTGGGCTTCATATAATGCTGTCCAGCACCCACGTCTACATTCAGGACACCTGTATAGTCAGTAGCATGCCTGTCCAAATTCCTGTATGCATTTATCAGAATTTCATTTATCAAGATCCTGTTATTTGACTGTTATAATTTTGATTTTAAGTTTCCAATAATGGCCTGTATAAAGGCCTGATCCCCAGGGAGAACTACCAGAAGATAGTTCAAAAAAAAAATGAAGAGGTGGGGCTTAGTGGAAAGTCTTTGGAAATGGGACTATGCCAGCCAGGGGACTGTAGGTTCATGGCTCTGTTTTGGATTTGGTTTCCTGGTGACAGGTTAGAATCGTTTGCTCTTATGTGTTCTCCCTGTCATTGCTATCTGACACCTTGCCCAAATACTTAAAAGTACTTGGTCCACCTGGGCATGAACTATATCCTATAAAACTGAACCAGAGTAGTTATAGTAATGGATAAACTACTACACAGAGGCACACAGTAGGTTCTTAGAATACAGGGCTCAGGGCCTTTGGAAATAGTGATATAAGGGGAGGTCACGCAGATCAGTCTGGAGCTTCAGGCTGGCTTCTTGGAGCACGTGGTCTCTTAAGGTAGACCGTGTGTGTGTGTGTGTGTGTGTGTGTGTGTGTGTGTGTGTGTGTGTGTGTGTGTGTGTGTGTGTCTTTGGAAGGGTTGTGGAGGCAGGACTGGATAGCACAGTTCTTGCTGATACAAGAGAAAAAAAAAGAGAATAGTAGAAGTGAAACAGCAGAGTATTGCCTGGGCAGCTTCTTGGTGGAAGAAAAAAAAAAACATGCCACAGGGAATCATTGAGAGATCATGGGTATATTAGCTATCTGTTGCTTTGTAACAAAGCCTCCATGATTTTTTACTTACAGTGCCAACTATGTATTATCTCAGTGTTTCTGTAGATAGGGAATTTGAGAGCAGGATGCCTGGGAAATTTTCTTTTGGGGTTCTTTAGCAGTTTGCAATTCGGTGCTGATCAGGGTTGGAACATCTCTGAGCTCAGTCACAGGGCTGCTGACTGGAGATCTGACTAGGAGACTCAGTGTCTGGGCCTGTGGAGGAGAGCACATAACAGTGATTGACGTTCCACAAAGAAAGTAATGAAAGAAGGGGTAGGAGAATGCAGGAAAAGACAAGGAGGAAGAAGATGAAGAAAAGGAATGAGAGGGGATGATAGGAGGAAGAAGAGAGGAGGAGGGAGAAGAGGAGAAAGAAGAGGAGGAAGAAGAAGAGAAAGGGGCCTAAGACAAGGGAGGGGAGGAGGGATAAGAGAGGTAGGGGGAGAAGAGGAAGAGAAGGAAGAGGAAGAGGAGGAAAGTAGGAGGTGTGAATCAGCCATATCCTGTAGTTTGAGGCTGCTTGTTTGTTTCTCCGCCACTCAGACCCAAATAATCAAAAAGAAACCATACTAATTACAATCGTTTGGCCAATAGCTTACGCATATTTCTAGCTAACTCTTACATCTTAAATTAATCCATTTCTGTTAATTAATCTGTGTATCTCCAGGAGGCTTTGACCTACCAGTAAGGTTCTGGCTGGTGGCTTGTGTCTTTCTCCTTTGGCAGTTACATGGCGTCTCCTTGACTCCACCTACTCTCTATATCCTGCCTGACTTTACTAAGCCGTTAACCAAAACAGCTTTTTTAATAACCAGTGGTAATAAAACATATTCATAGCATACAGAGAGGAATTTCCCATCAATATACCTTCCTAGGTAACTCCCTACCCTAGGAACAAGGTACAGTGTCTTTCATGGCCACTCTTGGCTATGGCACATCAGTACCCCTCTCACTGTCTGCTGACCACACAGTTAACCCTGGGGTGACATGAAAAGGACCATACAGGTATAAGATTTAGGTGGTAGGGGTTGTTGGGGGGTATACTTCAGGCTCAGGACTACAGTGAAGTAGGAAAAGAAGTTGGATCTTGTGACTGAGAGCCATGCTCAGACCTTCCCATTTGAGTCTATGTCCTCTGCATTTCAGCCATCCTTTAAGTATGCACAGACATGGGGAGTTAACCTAGCAGAGATTCTCTGTTTACGGTTACCTGCATAGTCAAGGCAGGAATTGTTCTACATTCTAGGAAAATTTTATTAGAATATTAAGGATGTTCGATAATTACTGTTCTGGTGGCAGGTAGCTGGGACAGGTTATATGCTGGAAGGTGAACACGCATATTCCCCTTGGTCTATACTACATAGAGCAGAGTAGACCAGAGAAGGAATACTACAGGCATTCTTGCTAGAAAGCTCTTGCAATTTGTGGGTTGGGGAGGGTGAAGCCAAGTCCAGGGATGGGTGAGGAGGACCAAAGGATAACTTTCTAGGAGGCAAGACTGCTGGGGATGCACTGATTGGCATGGTAACACGACAGAGACATAAGAACAGCCTTGGCGCGCTGCATTCCGTGTGGGACTCCACTTTCCTGCAGTTGACACCAGAAATGAGAAAGAAGCAGCTTTGAAGCTAGGTGGTGGTGGCCATCTTTGAAGCTAGGTGGTGGCAGCCATCTTTGAAGCTAGGGTGTTGGCAGCCATCCTTGCTGTGTGATATCTGAGATTCTCTCCTTGCTAGAACTGTTCAGAGCCCCAGGTGCAAAGGTGGTTGGCCACCTTTTTGTGTCAGATGAGCTTCATGAGCTTCTTTCCCATAATAGCTCTAATGTTGTGCCTCTTTCTGATCTAGGTTTTCAATTAGTAACTTAAATTTTGCATACAAATATGTATGGAATATATGTATATATTCAGATGTATGTGTACATATGTACATGTGATTGCAAATGTGTTTCAAGGCCCAAGGTTGAAATTGAGTGTTTTCCTCAATCATTGTCTATTCTACATATTGAACTGGGACATCTGGCTGAACCTGGCACTCCCTTTTCCAAGAGTCTGGCTACCTAGCTTGCTCCAGGGCCTTCCAGGCTCTGTGTCCCTAATGCTGGGATTGCAGTGGGCCACGCCTTGAGTGTGCGCTGGGATCAGAATTCCCATCCACATGCTGGTGTGGCACCTCCCCAGTCCATTTTCTATTTCAGTGCAGAATACCTGCCCAGGCTGGCTACTCCTTGGGAGTTTGGCTCTGAGTAGAAGGCTTCTGAAGCTGGGGTGACTTGAGCAGCTGCAAAGGTGCATTCTGTGGTCTCTGCAGAAGGCAGAGGCATAGCTAGTAAGGCGCTAGTGAAGTTTGCTGATGCTCTTTGAGATGGGGATTTCCATAACAAGGGCTTATTGGCTTTACTGAAACCCAGACAATTTATTCTTCACTCCTGTAGGATTAGGTCAGTAGGGTCCCCTCCTCTTTCCCCCTCCAGTGACCCCCCCCACCTCTCCTGTGTCCCACCTTTCCTCTGTCCCACCTCCCCTCCCTTCATCTCCCTTTCATTTTTCACTAATGTCCATCTCTATGGGAAATCTTATTATTAGTGAATTTTTAGTTATGACCAGAAACTGCCCTCTTCCCTTACTGCTAAGCACTCAGAAAGAAAGAAAGGTAGGGGCGAGAGAGGGGGAGGGAGAGAGAGAAGTTATCAGGCAGATATAATTTTACTGTTCATTGCCTGGAATCTGTGACCACCTTGTGAATCTTAACAGGCCACTTTTGTGGCTGACTTTCACATTGCCATTTCCCCATCATCTTCCTTTGTATTATTTTCATTAAAAATTTCATTAGCTTAAAAAAATCAATGTAATCAGTTTGGTAGTAATTAATTCTTAGCAATCTTCTAAAGGAGAAATGAAGGAGTAAAACTTGAAAGTGTTAAAATGAGTAAAATAGTGTGCGATTCCAAGGACCCCCTAGAGATGGAGGGTGGAATGTGGAAGATGCATTCTGGGGAATGGTCCAGGACAGCACCCATGCCAGTGCTGACTTTGTTGCCCTAGCCAGACAGCTAGAAGTTTTCATCTAACATCTCCTTTTCTGTGAAAGGAGGGCAGTAGTGAGAAGCCTGGAAGTCAGATTCTAGACTTGAGTGATACAAGTCTAGGAAGGGGGCCCCTTGTTTGTCCCTGCTGCCTGGCTAGCTTACACCCGAAATAACCACACAGAAATTAATTAAAACACTGTTTGGCCATTAGCTCTAAGTTCTTATTGGCTAACTTTTACATATTAGTTTAACCCATTTCTATTAATCTGTGTATCGCCACATGCCAGTGGCTCACCGGAGATTCTAACTGGTGTCCTTCTCAGGCAGAGGATCCAGGGCTTCTCTCACTCTGCCCTTCTTCCCAGCATTTAGTTCTATCTTTTCTGTCTACCTAAGTTCTGCCCTATCAGGCCCAAAGCACTTTATTCATTAACCAGTGAAAGCAACACATGAACAGAAGAACCTCCTCCACCACTTGAGTATCTCCCCAAGTCCTGAAGAGTCTGAAAAGAGAAAGTATGAGTTTAATATTTGGTGTTCTGCCTTACAATTGTCCTTCTTTTAAGTAAAAATGGAGGACTGGATTTATAGCTCCCCTGTAGAGTTCTTGCCTAGTGTGCCCGAAACACTAGGTTCAATCCCCAGTATTGCCAATGAATAAGTAAACCCAAAGGCATTAATGCATTCTAGATGTTGTAGGGAGGGTCAATAGATAAGTCAGAATAGGTTCTGTGCATGACATTTTCTTAGGAAGATCTTGATATTTAGCTTTATACAGAACAGATAATGTCATATTTGGGGAATAAAGAAGAAACCCTGTTTCTGTTATGGGAAAAGTACTGAACCTACAACTTCATTCTTCAGAATCCACTAAACAGTAAAGCCCCGACATTGGTCTTCACACATGTATGCTCTGTGTTGTGAGTATGAGGTCATGCGCAGTGAGCATCATTGAAGACTTTTGTGCTTGTGTTTTACTTATTGGCTGGCATAGATTTTTTCCCCCATACATCTTCTAGAATGACTTTTAAAAGAGCTCTCTCTAGTTTTGTGAATTAGCTAAAAATTAGAACACATTAATTTTCATTTAGGGAAGTTTAAAATATTCATACCTCATGTTCAACAGACAGGCCTATGTACCTTGGAATTGGTCTGGCTGCAGTGGAGGTGCAAGTGAGCAATGGTTTGGAAAATCACCTGCGCCTGGTGAGTTCATTTAAACACAGGAGACTTAGATTTGTGTTTTCTAGGGAATAGGACCTAACAGAATGTATTTGTGCATCCTGGAGACGGTTGTCTGCTTTTGTGGTGCGCCTGACACATTGAAGCAACATATTTAATGTGGACATGGCAGTGTGTTTTGCTGAGCATTGCAAGGGCGCAAAAGAAATGTGTCATGAACTCCACTCTGAAGATTGCGCTGTGCACTAGGGGAGCAAAATGCTTGCGCCTGAAAATTCTAATACTGAATGTGGCAATGTGTCATTAAAAGGCAGAGCTGCTAATATGTATGGTTAGTTCAAAGATGGGTGGTTGGTGAATATGTGCACAAGAGACCTTCTGCAAGGAATCAGAGGCGAGAGCTGCTTAGGGGAAGCTTTAGGAAATGAATGGGCAGGGAGTGGGTGTGGGGTGGGAGAGCTAAATAGGGCATTCCAGGGGGTAATTGCTGATGTTTTAAGACTCTGCCTTCAAATTCTGATATCTCATAGAGACAACAATTTCATAAGCCATAGCCTCTGTCACAGCAAGTTGCACACTCTGAACGCTCAGGAGTTCCAGCAGGGCAGAGTGCATAGAAAAAGTGCTGGAGGGATACACAAAGCAACCTCCGTAAAGGCAGCCCCTGGCCAGCAAGATTAACAAAACCTGCTTCACCTTAGGTTGTCTGATGAGAGCGCTCACAGAGTCCAGTGGAGTTTATGCCTAGCTGTTAGGAAGTGGGTTAGGCTGTGGCAGCATTTGAGAACAGCCAGAGACATTGCGAAAGTAGCTCTCAAATAGAATTAGTGTGGGCTCTCAGACAAAATTTCTTTACACACTAGAAATATGTTGAGCACTGATATGATATTTGATGGCAGCATCGTTTACCTAAATGCTTTTGTTGAAATGTCATGGAGTGTCTTAAGGCTTAGTTTTCATTTAACTTTTACTCTTATTATGCCATGAGCCTTTGGTGCCCATCAAATGTAAATTTTCTCTAGTGAAGGAAGAAATTACTGGCACAGCTATTAATAGTTTAATGAAAAGTCTTATTGCTTCTTAAATTTATATTTTCATGGTGATTGACAATTATTAATTGGTCAATTCTCTATCTGTGCTCATGAGGTAGGTCAATATTTTCTACACTACCAAATGAGAAGATTAAGAAATCAAACACTTAACATGAATCTCCCCAACAACTATTTCCATATTGACTCAGGTGCAAATGAATTTTGTATAAACTGTGTTTTTAGTTAGGTAGTAATCTTGGTGTTGTGTGAATGGCTACCTGAGGAATTTTCCCTGTTAGCCATACAATTTGGAAATCCATTTACACCAAGTGCGGGTTTTGACTTACAAAAGTAAATTTGTCCAGTAGGTACAGATGTTTTCTGTGGTCTGATATGAAGAGCCTCTGATCTTTTCTGCCCCACCCGAAAAAGGCTTGTGGGTACTTCAGATGGTGGTGCTGTTTGGGGAAACTTTAGGAGGTGGGTCATAGGGGTGTGTCCTCGGGGCCATGTCCAGTCCTAGGCCTTGACTTTCCTTCTCTTTCTTTTTCATTTCTTCATCACGTATTCTTCCTAACTTGATGTTCTCATGTGCTTGGGGCCAAGTAACCATGGCTAAGCTCTGAGACTGACTCAGAATGAATCTTTGCTCGTTTTAAGTTGTTCTGTTTGTATATTGTCATAGTAGCCAGGTCTGACAGGACATGACATCTGAGACTGAAAAGTAGATAAATTAGTAGGTGAAATAGTTTCCTGAAATAGAAAATCTGACAACAATAGCATATTTAAGATAATGAGGTTTCTTCATCTCACCTGGGTGAGAACTAGAGTTAAATAATCCAGAGCTGGCTTAGGAGCACTGTGGTTCTTCAAGGACCAGGGCTACTTTCTGTGGGCCTTCCTTACCTAGCACACAGCTGGCATCTTCAAGTAGGAAAAGATGACTACCAGAGTTTGTGTCCCATGTCCAGCTTGGATTAGGAAGAGGGAGGAAGAGAAGCTGCCTTGGAAACAGTCTTCCCCTGCATTCCACAGTTATCTCACGGTCCTGTTAGTGAAAAGGACCAAGGGGGTTTGAATCTGACAATCTAGCACACAATTGCTGCATTTGATTTTTTCATTTTACAATATTTTATAATATTTTATATTCCTGGAGATAACATCTCTTCCAAGATCATGTATAATTTAGAGAATGTGCTAAAATGTAAGAGCTTTTAAACTCCCAATGTGGATGGACCTTTTTCTCTGGGTGATAACTCACATTCTTTAATTATTTAGCAAAAAGCACATCAGATTTTCCAGTGAAGAGACTGTTTGCAGTCGCAGGCAGAGCTGTGTCTAGCACTGTTTTGTTGGCCCTTGTTGTTGTTGTTTTGAATACATATACTCCTAGAGAGAAAAATAAGAAAACACATATTAGGACTGAAATGCTTGATATGGCCAAGCCAGGCATGGTACGGGTTTATGATCCAGGGAGTGTTTTCTGAACCAGGGGACAGCACTGGAAGTTCTCTGTTCCCATCCAACCTCAACACTTTCTGATAGGTCCCTAGGAACCTATTTCCCATAAAAGCATCATATAAGATGTTTCATTGTGAATGTGTCCTGGAATGTGGAGGTCAATTAAGTAAAAGGCATGTCACTCATTTACCTTCTGTATGTGATGTGTCACCTAAGACTGTTAGCTTACCATTGCCAGCAGGAGATAGGGACACACTGATAGGGTAGGACAAAGGTAGAAACTAATGCCTGACATGTCTGATGTTTCATTTCTAAGATGTCATAGGCCTCAAAGTACTGCCATAAACACTTAGCCCACTTCCCTTCCTCTTTATGGTTCTACCCAGTGCCATCTATAAATAAGTGTGTGAAGAGAAACTCCTAGAGAATCTGTACAGGTAGAGGGCTTATAAGAGAAACCCACTTTTACTTTGCTGCCCTGAACTGGAGGGTTAGAATGAAATGTTCAAGAATGAAAGCTTAGAGTTTGAAAGCCATTTTGAACTCCTCTGGCGGAACTTCTTTGTCGTAGAAAATTGAGGGATGGGATGTGGCTGTTTGTGCAAGCGTGAATGTCTGAGTGCGGATCCCCAGAACCCACTCGGAAGGCTGTGCATGATCATGTGTGCCCCTGTGACACCAGGACTGTGGAGAGGTGACAAGTGGATCCCTGATGCTTATTGTTTAGGTTCACTTAGAGCCCCTGTTTCAAAATATGAAAGGTGGAGATCAATGGAGGAAAGACATCTGATGTTAACCTGGTCTTCAGATGTTCATGCATACATGTACACCTCTTTCCCCCACCAACATATGTATACAACAACAGCAACAAGCATGCATGTGCATGAACAGCCCTTCCCCTCTTAAAAAAAAAGGAAAGAAAAGAAAATATTGAATGTTCTGCTGGTCCTGCCAGGACTTAGACATTGAGTTTCCACCTCCAAGTCCATGCTAGCTTGCTACAGTGCTTTAAAGCTCTGTGAACAGTGATCGATACCACAGGCCATTCATTACCTGAGCGCAGTTGAGTAGATCTGTCTGTTAAGGGTTGACTCTCTCTTATTCCAGGGTTGTCTAGATACAGACACATCTGTAAGTGGACAAACTCTGAAACCTGTCTCCCTTTTCTCCTCCCACCTCACTTGAATATTTCCTCCTTCCTCATGCCCTCCCTTGATACTTTGGATCCCTTGAGAACATTGAGGGATTCTTGGTAACGTCTCTCAGAAGGAGAGCGCTATCCTCTGGAAGCCTGTATCCACAACAGGTGCTACTTTGTTTCTGTCCCTGTATAAGCCATGAGGCCACGGTCTGCTCACCATTTTGGCATGAGAGTAGGCTTTCTGTGTCTTCGATGTACCTGCTGATGTCAATAGGGGGTGGCATTTAAAGAAACACGATTGGCTTCTTGTCAAGCCTCCATCTGCACTCAGTGCCCTGAGTGGACAGTAGGGAGGGCACTGTAGTCCCTCTCAGCTGCTCCAGTGCCACATCACACGGCACCCATGCTGTCTGTGTCCTCATCAGCTTTTCTGCTCGACTGGACACTTTCAGATTCTTCTAACCCTGTACAAAGCCTTTTCCAGATTTTAATAAACCTCTAATATATCTCCCGTGTATATCCTAGGAACTCCATAAAACTGGGTATAGATATGATGGAAGAAAAAGTAAATTCCAGCTGCTAGTGGCTCATGTTTGCTAATTGGAAAAGTTATGGGTGCTTTCAAAATAAAAGCAAGTTTATAGATACCCTTTATAGAATAGCGGTTACATTGTTAGAGAATTAAAATGTGTGTCATCTCAGCAATCATCCACCGTTGTGCTAGCAAAGCTCTGGAGAAGCATAAATGTTTCTCAACATTGCTTGATGTTTGCAAATTATTAACATGTACACGTCTGTGGGTGGGAAAGAGTTTGACTGAAGGGGAAAAGGAGGAGCAGAAAGGTTGAATGTGAATATATGCCTCTTTCGACAACATCACTGAAAATGATTTGTTCATCGTTTTGAAGACCCTTTAATATATGTAATGTAATTTAAGGTTACAGTGGCTTCTTTACAGTTGCTTTAGTAAGATTTTTCTGGCTTTTCCAATAAACTGAAAACTTACATTTTTTTTGTTAATAAGGGATGTAAAAAAAAAACACCAAAGTGTGTTTGTTGTTTCAATTCTGCACTGTTCTGTCAAAATGTACATTTAAAATAGTCATGATTGTTACATTGCCTTTCATGTATGTGTGTGTTTCAGCCATTCCTGTTACAGTGCCATCTCATGCATGTGTGAGAGTCTCAGCCATTCCTATTACAGTGCCATCTCGTGTGTGTGTGTGTGTGTGTGTGTGTGTGTGTGTGTGTGTGTGCCCATCATGCTTTATATTGTTGAAACAAAGTACAGTGGACTTTATGGGTTTTTCGCCCATGTACTCAACCAATTATGGTTGTAAAATATCTCTAAACCCATACAGACGCTTTTCTTATCAAACAACACAGAATTGTTTCTATATCTTTTACCTTGTATTTGTTTGAGAAGTATTTTATAGATGATTTAAAATACATAAAGAATGTGTAAAGTTAAAACAGAATACCACATGGGATTTGAGCATCCACTGAATTTGGTACCCAAGGATGCTAACTCCCCATGGATGCTGATGAATGACTACATGATAGAAGCTGTTACAGTTATTTATTGCTGAATAATGAGCCACAATAAACATTAGTAGCTAAAAACAATAACAATTTGTTAGTCTTTCAAACTCATTGGGTTCTTAGGGGGCTCTTTCACTTTCAGTGGTATTGACTTGGAAGTCCAGCATTGTCTCACTCACATGGCTGGTGCTGGCTGCTCCTGAGAGTATATCTATTCTGTCTGTAGGGCTCTGACTGTCGTTCTCAGAGGCCACCTTAACTTGCCATGGCTAGGCTCTAGCTTTCAGAGGAAGTATGTCCAGGCCTCTGCTGCAGCCTGAGGAGGCTGAGGCTCAGGCTAACAACCCCATGTCACTTCCATCTTCTTCTATCACTTCAAATAAGTTCCTTGCCTTAATGGTAAATGAGCAGGGGGCATTGGTGCCATGATGGTGACAGAGGAAGGTCACACAGCAGAAGAGCATGTGGAACAAGAGTTATTATTGTGGCCACCTTGGGAAACATAATCTACCACAGAAATCAAAGTCCTTATTATTATCACTTCTTTTCTTCCAAAGTCTGTCAAGCAGTTTTAATTGATCTTCTGCCTCTTAGTGAGGACTGGGGAGCATGGACTTATCAAGGGTAATTTCTTAACAGTAGCCTTTTGTCCCCTTAGAGCACAGGTTCCCTGTTGAGAGTGTTGTGCACTTAATAGCCAACCCCACTCTCCCATGTCACCAGCGTTCTTTATTTATTAAAGAAACGTTCATCAAATATAGTGGTTTCTCATCCTGACCCCCACTGGGCAAACACCCACTAAAGGGCCTTACCTCTCCCCACGCGTTTAAACACATGCTCGGAATTGTCCACTCCTTCTTTTGCATGAAGTGGAATTGAGGGTCCCTTATGTATTTTTTCCTTAAGCAAATTAGTGTCTATTGTTGCTGTCATTTTTAAGCCACTAATTCTGCCTGGATTACAAACTTCTTTTCAATTTATTTGTAGCACGTTTGTATTTAAGATGGTCTCCTACACATTCTCACTCCTTCCCTAGACTCAGCAGCAGGAGTGTGTGAGCAGCCCAGCTGTTTCTGTGGCCCCGGTTAGTGCTGTGCATGGTCTGCGGTAGAACTCCTCTGGCTGTGGCCCTCAAGTGCCAGTGTTTACTTAGTGACGGAAAGCTGTTCCTGATAGAGATGAGTCAGTTTCCGTCTGCATCAAGGTGTTTACATGTAGGGACAGATGCAGAAGATGACAAACCCGGGTCATGTGACCACTCAGGATTGTTTTTCCTCTCTGGGTTTTCATGTGGGAAGCTGTAGTAGTTAGAACTTTGCTGTTACTGAGCCCAGGATGTCCGCTGTCCAAGGTGCATCCATGTTTGTGGTCTGTTTCTCTGGCTTGGAGTCAACACCACATTCTTTTGAGATGCATTCATTCTTTAGAAAAGGGGCATCCTCCTGCATCTTTTCTGGAAGACTCAATGGAGCCACAGGTGTGCTGTACTTACTACCTGTGGATTGCTGCCAAGGTCTGCATATTGCCGTGTTATTTCCTTCTGCAGTGTATTGTTTTTTAAAAAAATCATAAGTCTAAAATTTTATCTTGTCATTATCATTGATAGGCACACACATATAGGATATATATATGTATGAATATACATTACATGTATTTGTATTTACTGTATTAGTTTCATTCTTGTGGTTGTGATTAGATACACCTAACAAAAAGCAGCTTTCAAAGGATTTATTTGGCTTATGACCACCATGAATACAGTCCACCATGGTGGAGAACACATGCCTGCAGGAGCATGAAGCAGCTGTTCACTCTACATCTGGAGGTGGAAAGAATGGATGCAAAGTGAGGACAGGCTGTAACAACACTGAAGGATTCCCTGCTCTCAGTGACTCAGTTCCTCCATTGAGACTTCATTTCCAAAAGAACACAACCCGGCTGGTGGTCAAGTGTCCCTGTTTTCATGGGTGGCATTTCATATTCAAGCCATAACATGTGTATACATATGTACTTACACAAGCATGTGTTTCTAGCATAGTAGCTACTTGAACATGTCAGTAGAATTTGTATTCACAAACATGTATCTATATGGACTCAAATAACTATGTGTTCGTGAGGACAGACTAGATGAGCTAAGTCAAATAATGTGCCACTGTAATTACTATGGTCTCCTATGTAAAGTATGGTCTAGATGGAGAAAATGAATGCCAACGTCATCCTTCTAGAGGAGCCACAGTCCCAATGATAGAGGGTGATCTGCTTCCTGCTCTGGTGATGGGTAGGGAAGAAGGATGTAGTGTACACTCAGACCCCTTTGTTTGAGCCTTCCATTTGCTGTAGAAGTAGCGGGTCTATGAGAAGTGCTCAGGGGGCCCAAGATCTGGTCTCAGATTTACTCTCACTCAGTCCACATACCATAATATAGACAGCATATATTTGAGAGGCACTCTTGTTGCAAGATTGACAGAGCTCATGGAGTGATGGATTCTTTGGCTTGGACATTTCTTCTTTAACTGACAGAATGAACTGAGGATGTAGTCTGAATACTGTTGAGAATGCCATATTTCTTCCTGTGATTATGAATATTACTTTTTTGTCATTCAGTGGAACACTGGTGATCTGTTTTCTGGCCACACACCATAAGCCTCTGGTGAATGAATGATTGAACTTATGAATATCACTCCATTGGAAATAATGGAAAAGGTTTCTTCTTTAAGATGTCCACTAAGGAAGTACAGAGATTTCTACATTGAAAATAAGAAATTCGGAAACTTGTCTGAATTTTAACTCCTACAGAAATAAAGAATGACTGTCTTTAGGAAAAGAACATTTGTCTGTGTTAAAATGGGTGGGAAAATGGTGGATTTCTCTTGATCTGCTGTTTCTCAGGAATGTGTTGTCTGTGCATTAGCAGCAGCTCATGTGTGCTTGAGGGGGTATTCCATTCACACCCCGCTCACGTAGCATTAGTGTGCTTGAGGAGGTGTTCCATTTACATCCCGCTCAGGTAGCATTAGTGTGCTTGGGGAGGTGTTCCATTCATACCCCGTTCACGTAGCATTGGTGTGCTTGAGGAGGTGTTCCGTTCACACCTCGCTCAGGTAGCATTGGTGTGCTTGAGGAGGTGTTCCGTTCACACCCTGCTCATGTAGTCTTACAGCAGTGTGAACTTGTGCTGTCCAGCTTCGTGTTGTGGTCCTCACACATGTCACACCTTCTCGCAGAAAGCTGTGCTCTATTCATAATGTTCAGAGTTCTGTCTTGGAATTTATCTTACCATCTGGTCGGGATGAATAAACAACAAGGTTTTGCTAAGAGTTTTGAATATTAAATTATTGATCCTTTCCAAGCTATCAGAGACTATCTGGCTAGCACACACTTGCTCTCTCATCCCTTAGCAAAACTGGATTATAAAGCATGCATGACTCAAACCTGATACATGATGGATATTTGTGAAGAATTTCTGCCTTAAAGAATGATGTTTTGGGTTCCACTTTCATTCATTGTAAATCTGTCAGCCTTAGTGATGTTGGGGAAGTGAAAAAGAAATGGTTTCTGCTTCTGTACTCTTTTCATTCACAGAGTAGCCACACACATACAAGTACAGAAAAACACACAACACTCTTGTCATCCCTTTGTTTAATACTTTGTTTAAATAGCCTTGAATGCGTTCAGAAATATTCCTTTCTAGGAATCTATTGTATTGCAATTCTTCTAATTAGTTTTGATCGCGTGCGCGCGCGCGTGCGTGCGTGTGTGTGTGTGTGTGTGTGTGTGTGTGTGTCCATGTGTATGTGGTGTTCAGTGGGCACACTTCCATACCCAGCCTTACTTTCAGATGATGTCTTCTTGTTCACCCTTGCTTTTGCCATGTTGATGGCCTGTGAGCTTGGAGAGATTCTGCTCTGTCCTACCCCATCTTGCAGTAGGGGCATTAAGATCACAGTCATGCTACCACATCTAGCTTTACTTGGGCCTGGGATCTCACCTCTGCTCCTCATGCTTCTGGCAAGCCCTTTACTAAGTCATATTTCCAGCCCCTTGACTCGGGATCATGAAATGCAGCAAGATAGAGAGAGAGACATTCCATTTAATGTATGTAGTTTAGCACCAAAGTGTGAGTTCCAGACTTGGAAACTTTGGTTTCCTGTCTTTCAGAATGACCCCTTTATAGCAATGGAGACTTCAACTAGACCTTGAAGGAGAAGGAGATATTGATAAAGACAGAAGGGAAGTTAGACACGTACTTAAACCTAGACATTCCATGGTGGGATCCAAGAAGGCCAAAACACCATCTCAAGGTTGTTCAGGGAAGTTTTCTCATTCTCTTTCTTGTTCAGTGAGCCTACCATCTTTTTGTGTATTGCATTTCAGGGCCATTAGCAACAGACTTCTGTTAGACTATAGTGTGATGGCTTTCTGTAAATAGATAAACTAAATGGAAGGTTCCCAAATCTTAGCAAGTTCAGCTAATGGTGTAGGAAGTTCTTCTGTTCATATGTTGCTTTCATTGGTTAAAGAATAAAGAAACTGCTTTGGGCCTGATAGGGCAGAACTTAGATAGGCGGAGAAGGCAGAACTGAATTCTGGGAAGAAGGGCAGAGTGAGAGATGCCATGAATCTTCTGCCTGAGACAGACGCCTGTTAAAATCTTGCCGGCAAGCCACAGTCACGTGGTGATACACAGATTAATAAAAATGGGTTAAATTAAGATGTAAGAATTAGCCAATTAAAAAACTAGAGCTAATGGGCCAAGCATGTTTTAATGAATACAGTTACTGTGTGGTTATTTCAGGTGTAAGCTAGCTGGGCAGCTGGGACAAGCCGTTCCCTCTCCCATGTAATAGTTGACACTCCAACATCCTTGCATTTAGGAGTTTGATCGTTGGAATGTTCAAAATCATCTCTAAATAGAAGGATTCAGGGTTATTTACAGTTCCTCTGAATGAAATGATATCTATGGAGAAGAATAATTGCATGTGACAGTCATGTCTCTTTGAGGAATTATACGTCTCGTATGTAGTGTCTCTGTCAACAAGAATATTATTACCAAAATCATAGATCTAGACAATCTATATTGTATTGTAAGATAAAAAGAAATGAAATAAAATAAGAATGTTGTTTTGAAGTCATATGATCAAAATTTAAAAAGAAACCTAGAAAGAGAACAAAAGGGTAAATTTTAAACCATTCTATGTTATCTGAATTGCTATGCTTTAACCAAAGTAATGAGAAATAAAAACTTCTTGGCTACACGTCTACCAGCTAAATGTGGCAGTTCCCACATTAGAATGTGGCATAATAGAGACTGTTAGATGCTGCTTATGGGAATGGAAATTGGTGGAAAACAGATTGGTCTTGGCCAACAAATTCAAAGACATATGAACTCTTCAACTTGGCATTTTCTCTTTTCCTTCATCTGGAGAAATGTAGGTGTACATCCATGTACATGGATATTCATAGCAACAATACTAAAACTGGAAATAGGACCACGGGATAGCTAAGTGGTTGAAGTTCCTTGCATGTAAGCTCATGGACCTGATTTCAGATTTCCAGTATCCACAAAAAAAGACAGGGAGAGAATGGGGAGAGGCAGGACCCTTGTGTTTGCTGGCTAGCCTAGGCAATCTATGGGCTCATGTTTACATGAGAGAATCTTCCTCAAAGAAGTTATAGAGAGATGATGAAAGATACCACCATCAATCTCTGGCCTCTATACACATGCACAATATCATGCATGCTAACATGCAAGCACTTACATAGGCATGGAAACACATATACTACTCATTCACACACACACATACATCAACACATATGTTCACACACACAACTCCACCAACCAATCAACAAACCAAGCTGGAAACAACCCAGTGGCAAGCCAAAAGAGAGGAGAAACTATGCCTGTCCAAATGATGGGATATTACCAATAATGAAAATGAATGAATTATGTCTATACTCAACGAGGTGAATGAGTCTAAAGAAAATGTACAATTTTCTCAAGAAAATAGCAAAGATTAATTCAGTATGAATCAACTTGCAGAATCCAAAACTTAAGTACTGTGTTGTTTCAAGTTGTCTGCATAGGCAGAATGACAGTCACTGCCACACAGGTCATGTTGTCTTTGAGGTAACAGGAGAAGATTGTGGTGAGCAGGGTCTCAGTGGCATTATAAGTGCTGCCAATATTGTGTCTCTGCACACCTAAATTGTACTTATACAGTGAGGGTTTTTGTTGTTGTTTCTTGTTGGTTTTTGTTTTCTTATAATTATTGACTAGACTGCCTACTAGACTGTAGTCTAGTCAAGTATGCATATTTATGTTTCTCAAAGTATGTACTATATGTACATATACATGTATCCACATATGTTATCTTTATTTTACATGAAGGTAATAAGGCGTGGCAAAATGGCTGCAAAAGATTCATGCTAAATCCCATTTCTTAAAGTCCAAAGCAGTTGTAAGATTGTGTAGACAAATTTTCTGTCAAATGTGTTCATTGTTGTTACATTCACCAGTGAATGGTAAAATGCAGGTGCTGCTAGAATCTAGCAATTTAAAAATAAGATAAAAATCTCAATTTTTGTAGGATCACCGAAAAAGAACAGGTCCAAGATTTTGAAAATTAAGTGTGGTAACAAATTTTGGTATAATTATTTTCCTCTAATTCCTGTCTCTTTGTAGGTGGAAGCAAGCCCTTGAATCACATCTATGAAGAAATTTTTGATTTGAGCATCATCAGAGATTTAAGGGAGGTGGGGAAATGTGAATGCTGTCTTAGCGAGAGAAACCAAGACATTTTTATTGCTTTTATTATTTCAAAATCACCTGTGGGTTCCTCTTTAAGGGAAGCCTTCAGTTTCCCCACTGTACCGCACCACAGAGTGTTATCTAGTAATGAAAGAGAATGGTAACAAAATAATTTCTTTTTTATGTTGATATGGATCAAAGGTGCAACTTTAAAATACCAATGATAAAAATGTACCTTTCAAGATTCCTGGTTTCTGGCTGTCAAGGGTAATATTCATTAAATAGAGTTGACTTCTATGTATTAAGGAAATTATTTGCAAGTAAGCAAAAAAAATCCACACTTCAGCTTTAATTTGATAATTATAAATTTAGTTTTTAAAACAAGTATTGTGTGTTAGAGGTAAATTTTTAAGTCAAATATGTGAGAATTGCAATGTATCTAGTAAAGGCTCAAGACATGAATCTAAGGCAAAGGCTGTGTTTGCTAGAAAAGCTCCAAACACCATTTGCTAAAAGCAGACCACCACATTAGCTTATTTTTCAGATAAAGCAATATAATATTATTTAAATAACTGGATTACAAAAATGAATGCTACAAAACAGCTGACTATTCTACAGTAGAGCATAAAATCTCCAACTGTTGTGAAGTGTATCATAAATTCCTAGTTTAAGATGCTCAACTTAACGTTTGGAAATAACAACTTTGTTGTTAATCCTCTAAAGAGCTGCAATTGTGATATCATTGTGAGGAAGGAGCTAGGAAAGCTAGTTTTAAATATTGTACCCCTGGAGCAATGATTGATTGATTCTCTAGTGTCAATTTCTTGATAATGACTGTTTAGAGATCTCTAAGAAATTAGGGAGTGTATGTGAGAGAATACCAGTGTGTGTGCGAGACTGTGCAAGTGTGACGTTGGAGGTTCTTACAGCACCAGGTTCCCAACATGCTGTGAACCATGGGGACTCCCAGGAGTCCAGGAGAGTAGCTGTGAAATCCCCGGGTTTGAGTGTGGCCAGCCCTCCTTGTGTTTAGATTGTGTGGTTTTATCAGTTTTATGTATCTTGGAATTCCACTTAGTTTTTTATTTTATAAAATAATAAAATAGTTTGCAATCCATAGTTTTGGTACCTCATCTCCTTATATTAGTCACCATTTTGGAGGCTGAAGAGTCTGATGTCAGTGACTCTGATGAGGAATCCCTGAGCTCCATGTAACTGTGTCAGTCTCCACGTGTGTGAAACCCATGGCATGGTCATATAGGAAGCTAGGAGTGTTCAGCGCTCAGACTCACTCATTTACAACAACCTAGTCTGTAACTGTGTTCTCACAGGAACGACCATGATTCTTTAAGGGGCAGTTTCTCCAATGACCTAACTACTTCACACCAGGCTCCACCCTCCTTAGTGTGATTGAGACAGTGTCTCACTGTAGAGCAGGAGGACGTGCCATTCTATGTAGACCATGCTGACCTCAAACATTTCTTGATCCTCTGCAATGACAAGAATTCGGTAAGAGATGAAAGAGGAAACACAAAGGCCTGGTCCTACAAAGATGCTGTGGGGAGCTATGCCAAACACAAGTGTTGGGAAGGCATTAATGGAGTAAATTTTTTGTTTTGTTTGTACAGGATGCAGTATGTTCCCTTATTGTGCCCAGGCATGTAGATCACTTGCCAGAAATCTAAGCACCATGGCGTTGTACAAATGGTGACGAAGAGCCAAAGAACAGTGCAGTAAAATTAGAAATATTTACACAATAACTATGTGAGCCTTTCCTGAACATAGCGTCTGCTGTCGGAGTGAGCACTGTGGTGTGTGTGTGTGTGTGTGTGTGTGTGTGTGTGTGTGATGCTGGGGTGAGGAGCTGTGAGCTGGCTGAGTAAATGATAACACCCATGCTTGTCTGATTTAATTCAAGCCAAAATATGCTTTTGATTTTTCTAGGTCAATTTTTGTTCTTTTAGTAAAAAGAAGCTCAAAGACACTGACTCTCTTACAGTTCTTCTGTTTTCTCTCGCTGCTTTCTATGTCTCATTTCCCCGTGTCCTAACCAGGCACCTGATATGATCATGTACTGTCAGGTACTACATTCTTTCTTGTTCCAAAAGAAGTTGAGATTCTTTGTTTCCCCACTAGAGTGACTACAACTTCTAGATAGGACTAAAATAAGGGCAAGTCTCAAGCCCCTTACAATCAGCTGTTGCATCTTGAAGAGATGTTGGTGATCTCATTCTGGAAGGTCCAGGTTTCTGGAAATTCCACTTCTAGAGCCAGAGCTAGTTTTAAGTGTAGCATGTTTGAGGCTTGGTGACTGTGGGGGCTGGTGTCCACTGAGAGTCCAGTTGTCTGCAGAAGTGTTGGCATTTGTTGACGCAAGGATCTTTGGGTATTTGAAGGCAACAGCCAGAGAACTGACCTGCATTTCTCCTGGTGGGACAGGAAGCTTCTCTTTTAACTAGCTCCTCACCAGGAGACTTAGTCATCTTGGAATTAATAATCCATTATTGTAATCCTGTATTATCTAAAGCACAAATCTTTAATTTACTTTTACATGCCCGAGATTAATCCCAGTGGTGGTTAGAGTACCAGGGAGTAGCGTAGGATGACCACATCTGAGAGGCGGAGAGACTTTCCCTAGCCAAAATACACATGGACCATGTATTTGTTTGGTCTAGTTTAATGAATAGCATTTAAAAGTGAGTATAGAGTTAGTTATTTTAGTGAAATATTTGTACTTTTGTGTGTTTCCATTTTTGGTAAGAGGTTGGAATAGAGAAGGCACTGTGAGTGATAGGCAGTGGCCACAAGGACATTTCCCCTGACTCATTATTTATGATTGGATGTCATAAAGTCAGAATGAATCTTACTTTTATCTTTTAAATTTCATCATCATCATTATTGTTGTGGGAGAAGTGATGTGTCTGGTGTGCATGGTCGCGAGGCACGTGCATGCCAGGGTGAGTATGTATGGGAGTTGAAGGATAGTTTGAAGAGTGAGTCTTCTCTTCCTACCCTGAGCTGGGGTGTCTGATACTTGCACAGCAAGCACCCTTATCTGCTGAGCCATCTTGTCTACCTAAGAATCTTGTTTGCTTATCATTTAGTTATGACATGATGAAACTCTTTAGTGGTGCCCTGGCAGTTGGGCAAGTCTAATAGCTTTATTAAGTATTTAATGTTCCTTGTTTAATGTTTTTTTAAATTTTCTGCAAGTTTTATATTTTATCTGAATCAGATTTGTAGTATTAGAAAGATAGACTATAGTAATAGAAAATAATTTATTCATTCATTCATACATCTGCCCATGTTTTCATTCAAGAATATACCCTTGAGGCATCTAGACAGGGATCTCAGGAGTAGCCCCTGCCCAGTTGAAGTCTGCTGGGAAGAAGGGTAGCAGCACCCTGCTGTCTAAGCATTTTTTTGTTGTTGTTGTTGGTTCTCTGGATTCCCAGCAAGGGGCCAAGGACTAAGAGCATAGGCTGCCTGTTTCACAGATGTTAGTGCTCGGCATGATTGACGAATTTCAATGTGGGCTGATAACCAGCTTTCTAAGGCATTCCTTGCTATCTCAATGGCCTGGTAGGAACTCTTTGATCAGTTCTGAGGTCAAAGAACAAAATTGGAATTAGCCCTTCCTCAGGAGGCCAATGACTTTGCCAGGGTATTGTGCACTCCAAGGTACAGTTCATCTTGGTATCTTTACTCATCCAGCACTTTCTTTGGTTACTGTGGATGCCTATGAACTGCAGACAGCATGCCGTTCATGAATTTGGCTGCTTTTCCATTGCTGCTATGAAAATTGCAAACAAAATTGCTTTTCATTTTGTTTTGACAGGCAGTTTTAATTTTATTCATCATTTTAACAAATTGTATAACATTTCAGCTGTGTGCAGCTTGCCTTTGTCTCTTTCTGTACTATATTTATGCTGAAAATATGAAAACAACCGTAAAGAAGAGCCCAATAATAGCAAGTTATAGTAAAAAGGGCTTATTAAAAGGATATTTTCTGCTGGGGTGAAAAACTTCCTTGAATACATTATAAATAGTTTATAACGTGTAGAACTGCACATTTTATTGTCTGCAAAAGTTGATTGTCTAGCTGGCCACATTTTAAAAATTAAAAATAATAATCTTTCTGTCCCAATTTTGAATTTATGTTTTGTTGACTCAGACCTTGTCACAACCTAATTAGATAATGATTATCTGAAGTCAGCCGCACCAGAGAGTTGAGGATGTGTGGTGACTGTGTAGCCTAGAGAAGATGGGAGATGCTCGTAAAAATTTATCTGATAACCAAGTTTGTACATTTTCATTTTGTAGAGAGATGACTAATGCTTTCAGAGCCAATGGCTTTGGTGTTAGTATGAGCTTCCCAAGCTCTTCGCTGTAGCTTCAGCAATATGAGGAGCCCTGCAAGCAAGCAATAAAACAGCAGCCCTCGTGCCTGCCTTCCTCATTGCTGTCTCTTGCACAAGGCAAGGTCTGTTCAAATAATCCCTCAGTGATGGTGGCATGCTCTCTAACCTTGACTTTGAGGGCACTGGAGAAGGAGGAGAGTCCTGTCTGCCAACACTGTGAAAGAATCGTGTTTATTCACAATGCTCCATAGGACATAAAGACTTATTTAAGGTTTACAGGATCGCTGGTGGAGATGATTCATAACTGAAGTCCACTTTTCCTTAGGGATTAGCCACCACAGTTTGTTTTTTGTTTTTCTAGCATAGCAACTGAATTTCATCATTCATTTTGTCATTTAGCAATAGAAGACAACTTCACCAAAGAAGTTCACAGTACGAGTAAAATTGGAAGTAAATGGAAGCCATATGTTGTTGCTGTAATTTCCAAGGTTTTAAAAAAAAGGCTATAGTTTAGGCTATTGCCTTTTATTCTAAGTAGAAGGAAGGTAAAATGCTTTTATTATCAATGGTCTTAAGTTGTAACAAAAACCAAAAGCATTTATTTTGTTAATGGCAGAACAAGGTACACGTGACTACAGTGCTCAGAGCAAGGCTGATGTCTAGCGGTAATCCATTTCTTAACTTACGTACAACTGTAGAATTATTAATGCTAGTCAGGTTATGTGCAAGGATACAGGAAAATTCTTTATTCCTCATTGACTCCTGACAGTTATTGTACCTAGGAACTGGGTAACGTGTTCTGAAGTGAGCAATTATGGAAATGTTTACTTCACTGGCTGCATGTAAATGTGTGCAGAGAATGTACCAGAATTTTTCCTTGGGGGTATTTAATTCTCTCCAGGGCAATGAAAATCAAATGATTTCTTTCTTTCTTTCTTTTTTTAAAGCTTTTTTTTTTAAAAAGTGGTATAATGCAGCTGAATAATGATGAATGCAGTAGAGGAAAAGGAGAGAGGCAGGAAGGAGGGATAAAGACAGAGGGAGCTACCAGCAGACCTGGGAAACAGCTTTCCCAGTAGAAGCCAGCCCCCACCAGGAGAGCTGAGGATGGAGCAAACAGAAAGCCCTGTTAGAGAATGAAGTTTGCTGGGGAAAATGATGAGAAATGACTGTTGTAATATTCTGTGGCAGTACAGTGGCACTTGTCACACATTTATCTTTGCAAGAACTTAAGCTCTGTATTGTTTAAATGGAAAGCAGTCTCGCTTGCTTGTTAATGAAAGGCAGAAGCAGTACTTCCCATGCAGAACAGTTGGGGGGGGGGCGAGTTGAGAGTCCACACATGTATATGGAGTTCTGAATTTCTAAAGATTCAAATGAAATGGGCACAAGTCACAGCCAGATACGGAGCATGGCAAAGAAGTTTCTTGCTTCTTCACTCTTTTCCTGATATTTACCAGGTCTGCTTGCTGCAACTGTCAGGAGTTATTTTCAGAATTCTCTCTCTGAGAGGAGGTAAATTGCCAAGAATAAAGTGATTGTATGCGAGACTCAGAATGAGATGTGTTTAGGCTGGGGCCCTGCAGACACAGACAACTTTTGAGAGTCCATTGTGGAGGCAGACACAGAGAACGCAGAGAGTGCTTCTGGGTGCACATCTTAGCTTCCTTCATGAAACTCTTCTCGTGTACTTTCTGAATATTTCTAGTTGGGTGACAACAGTTTCTCAGATTTCATACAGATTCATCTATTTATTTACTTTCACACTAGTAAATAGTGCTTTAAGTATTCACTGTTTCTAGAATAGGGTTCGACGACACCAAGACATAACGGTAACTGACTGGTCTTTATACTCGCCCTCATTTTTTTTTCTTTTCTTTTCTTGCCTGGAATTTCTCCTAAATTTCTCAAGGAGGGGTTTCATAAAAAGGGTTTTTATGTCTTGCAGAAAATTGAGTTTTGTAGACATTACCTAACTCTTGATTTGTCACACCGGGATCAATAACATTTCGCTGCTCTTAAACACACAGAGTCACAGGGGACACATAATGTTTTTTATAAGTGCAGTAAAGTTAACGTGTTGTTGAAACAAAAACTCCTCTGACAGCCTTGTAATAAGTACACTCTGCAACTAGAAAATTATCTGTAATACTAGGAAAGGCAGGGAGAGCGCTTAGGAGTACAATGTGTACGTTGTTGGCATCAGGCACTGTGAGAATAAGAAATTAGGATTTGCTGGGCTCGGCATGTCAGAATGATTACCGGGAATCAGTTTCCTCAGAAGAGAAGCCGCCTGGGCCCCCAGAAGTGATGCCTGCTGCCACGTTTTAACCAAGTTCCATTGCTTATGTTTGGTCCCTTTGTTCTTTGAGGATATTCTGTGTTGTTTACAAAAAAAAAGTATTTGAAGCTAGATAAGGAAACAAAACAAAACAAAAACAAGGGGCACATTTTCTACTTCTCTTCCCCAAAGTACATGCCTGCCTGGTCCATCAGTTTTCTTTTGGAATCTCCTCTGATATTCTAAAGATGTCTTCAGCCAATGTAAGTCCCATATGATGTAATTTGCAAAAGATATTTGGAATTGAAATCACCCTTGTATGTGCTTTCATTTCCTCAGTCCAGGGAGCCAGAGGAGCCTGTGGTAGATTAGACTAGGTGGGCGCGTGTCTAACTGATGCAACACCCTTGGGCCACACCACTGTGTCTTCTCTCAGCCCCTTTTCACTTCATTAAATTTCCTCACCCCCCTTCAGCCCTCTAAAGCTCCCTTTTTTGTCCATATTTTATTTTTTTATTTAATTTTTGGGAATTTCATGAGTACAGTATTTACATTTTTTCCTTCTCCCTTTTCTCTCTCCAACTCTTCCTGTGTCCCTCTATTCTCTCTCAAATTAATGTCATCTTACTCTTTAATTGCTATTATATATTTATATGTGCATATATATGCATACATATGTAAATTTATAAAAACAAACTGATAACTTGCTGAGACCCTTTGGTGTTGTTCTATGTGTGTGTATTGAGATCTGGCCTTTTGGGATTGGATAACCTACCTGTTAGGGGGTCTATGTCTGGAGAACGATTGTCCTCTCTCAGCAGCCAGTACTGTGCTGCCCCACGTCCATTTTCAGGAGAGGTGGACTGTGGATTATACTCTCCTAGAGAGATCTGTAGTCTGCCTGTCACTGATGCATTCATGACCTTTATTTTGTTGGCAAATGTATTTTCTGTCTGTAGGAATAAAGTAGTGGCCCGACCCTGGGCAAACGCTGAGGTGGAGAAGAACGGGCTTCACTGGTGACAGCGTGGTCCTCCCCTGTGCAGAGGCAGGTAGGGCTGGAAGCTGGTGGAGGCTGATCTTGTCACATCTTGTTATCTGCTGCAAGCTGGTTGCCTTCCTTCCTCCTCCAGCCCTTTGCAAAGAAGGTGGTTTTATGTTCATTTAATAATTATCCATTTTCTTGTACTTGTCGCCAAGAGCTTCTCAAGCCCCATCAGGTTTTCAGAGAAGCACCACTCACGCCCTTCTGCTGAAAATGTTTTTCCTTCCCTCCCTTCACTTCATTCCACTCTTCCCCTTATCGACACTCTCATCAGCTCCAGAGCTCTTCAGTATTCCACTCCTGTCCTTTGTGAAGTGATTTTGCCCAGACACGTCTGGCTCAGGGTGAAGTGCCCTCCCCTGAGAGCGCGCACTGCAGCCCCAGGTCGCCAGCACCATGAATACATTATTATCCCAATTTCCATCCTGTTGCCACGGCAGCACTTTTGGAGCGGCTGGGTTATTAAGTCGTACATCACTAATACCCTGATATGAGCAGAAGTTGGATTTAATATCGGCCTTTGATCAGATTACCTCCCAACAGTCAGCTGTCATTAGAAAATTCCTTTGCTCCTTCTACCCTTGGAGCCCTGGCCCGAGTAGCACAGGGTGGCAGGCCTGATACATGGAGGCAATTTCCAGCCCAGGCCTTGCACTGGACACTTAATTCATTTTCTGACCTTTTTGTGATTTGGGGAGATTCCATTCAGCCCTGCCTCAGTGTGTGTGTGTGCGTGTGTGTGTGCGTGTGCGTGTGCGTGTGCGTGTGTGTGTGTGCGCGCGCGCGTGTGAAATATAACTATGAAATCCATCTTTCCATCCTAGGAGGTGGGTAGAGGTATGTGTGAGAGGCGGCTTGTCTTTTGCCAAGTGATACTATACTTTGTTGGAAAGTGTCTGTTTTTCGCCTGTCCTCTGGTAATGTATAAAACATGGTGCTTCAGGTAGAGATGAAGGGTAAACTGATGTCCCCCTAAATGGCCAGCCTGTGTATGCACCTAACACTTCACTGAGCAATCTGTCAACATGTCAGCAACACATGTTTTATAAAAAGCCTCCAGTGGGAGCAAAGGCTCCTGCCAGGGCTTAGGAAATGCTTTGAATTCAGCAGATTTCTATTGCTGGAGTCCCCCGAGGTTCCTTTTACAATGCCTACATTTCAGAAATTTGAACTTGGGACCCTTAGGGGGTTCTCTCCGAATGCCTGAAAATGTAGAGTTATATTGTTGCGTGTCCCCAAGCGGTCTTTACTAATACCTGAATTCGGAGAAGCTGGAAATTACAGAGCTCCCCAGGGGGAGCTTTATCCACACCAGGAAGAAGAGAATAACTCTGCAGGGAGATTGCTTAATGCATTGCTGAAATAAAAGAATTTGAGAGAGATGGGTTGAAGTGTGTTTTTTTTTTCCCCCTTCTTTTTCTGGCCACTCCTTCAGCTTAGCTAAGTCCTTAAAGACAAAGTCAGGCTAAGGAAGCAGCTGGGCTCTTTTTAATGAAATTTTAGATGTGGCTTTTGAAATAGTCATATGCCTGATGCGTGTGTGTGTGCGTGTGCGCGGGCTCACCACTGTCTTCTCCCTCAGAAAGCCACTTTTGTTTACATGGAAAAAGTTGTTTTCATTTTTTAGACATCATCACTTTTGTATTGTTTCCACCAACCTGAGCTGTTTGGTTTTTGCCTTTTTTATTATTATTATTTTTTTTTATACTCCCACTGTACCTGTCTCCATTCTTTGGACATATCCTCTCTCTCTTTCTCTCTCTCTCCCTCTCTTTCTCTCCCTCTCCACTTTCCTTTTATTGCATCTGCCTGTCATGCTTTGTACACTCCCCCTTTCATAACTTGGGCTGTTGCCACTTTCCCTGCCAACTCTTGCTACTTTATTGAAGTCTTTCTTTATTCCTGTGATGCTCTGGTTCCTTTTTTATTGTCTCCCAGCCCCCAGCTCCCTCTCTTCTCAACTCAGGCTTGCTGGAACCCCTTGGACATTTTGAGTTGTTTTCTGATGAAATAAATTCAAAGATTTTTACTGGTGACATGCCCTTGTTTTTGTTGCCGCTGAATTTCAAGAGAGTTCCTGAATGCTCTAATGCAGGAGTGAGATGGAAGGAGGGTGGGCTCCACGCGAGTGCATAGACGGAACACACACATGCACGGCCTGTGTGCACACATGGGTTAGAAACAAGGGGTGGGGGAAGGGCGCTCTTTCATAGTAAGCCCTCTAGTCCATTTCTGCTCTTTAATGTCTCTGGAAAAGAGAAAGAAAAATATCCTTCTTGTATGTGTGCTTTCTAGATCTTTCCTTGGCTGTCTTTTGACACCATGTCACCTGACCCTATGAGGAGGGGGCTGGGGGCTGGGGCTCATGTTTGCCCAAGGTCCTCCTGGGATTGAACCCTACCTCTGCTTCCAGAGCCTTCCAGCCTCACAGACAAAGACAAGGGAACATTCTCACAGAGCTTGCCGGCCAGGGTAAAATAGTTCCAGCTGTGGCTACTCATGAATTTTTGGGGGGAGGGAAAAAGAGTCTTGGCTTGTTTTTTAGGTGTGGCTACATTCATAGGCTTGTCTGCAGCCATCAATTTAAAAAAAAAAAAAAACCTGATTCAGTTTAAAAGTGACCAGGGAGTAGAGTAGTCTAACTCTAACTGATTTGGAATTTGGCAAATTATAATATTTTATAGTATGGTGAACTATGGTAGGAGAGATTAGATCTTTATTTTTTGAAGTTAAAATGTATCAGATGTCTTCAAATTTAGCCAAATTTGTTGTAGACCTGATGATTATAGTAATGTATTATTTTATTTTAATTTTTTTTAAGTTTAAGGTCATGTTTCTGTGTTGAATAATTTTCCTGGCTGTCTTGTTCTAACTTTCTAGTGAGACAAGACAGTGGAATTAATTACACTCAGTGCAGACACATAAACTCAGAAGGGTGTAGTTGATGTTTTCAGCCAGTGTTCTCGCTGATACAGCGTACCCTGGGAGGGTTTTTTATAGATATTTCCTGTGTCCTGATAACTAGACACCGACCTTAGTGAAATTATCCTGCGCTATGTAGGAGACCAGGAAGAACCTTTGAACTAGACTCAGATCATCATTTTGCTAAGTGTTGGTAACTTGGAGGGTTAGTTTAGAACAGCCATTTTCACAAGTATGGGAGGGAAGGCACCTGTGTGCAGAACCAAGTAGCCCCGGTGTGGATCTTCTGTGGACAGAAGGAGGAACATTTCAAAGTAGATGTCACTGAGGAAACAGAATCCTGCATAGAGGTGGTTTCTGATCCATATTTGAAGTCCAGGCCAACCTTCCTGTGAGGTTTCCACAGTCCTTTTCTTTGGATGGAGTGCTTGCCCTGTTGATTACACAGAAAGAGGTACCAGCTGCCTTTTAGCACAAAGCAGGCAACTGTGGCTAAAGTCATTCTCTGGACGCTTAATGCATTTGAGTGAAATGTTTTGTGCTTAAGCACTTTTGAGTATCCAGGGGAACACTTGGATTAGGGACCCTAAAAATTTTTAAAGCCTTTTTTATCTGTACTCTGTGTGGTGCCTTCCACTTACAACCTTATGGATTCTTTGATTTCCTAGTTGCAGGGAAACATTCTAATCTTGCTAGACTCTTAAGTTTTGTTTTTCTTATTTGCAGGTGCCTTGATAAAGCTCTAAAGGAGAGAGAGAATAAAACAAAAATTCTTAATAAAATAATATTTCTCTTAGGTGTGGCATTTTGGTACATGTTTTAATTTTTTTCTATTTAGGGCTCCGAGTAGTCATTTCAGAATGATCCTTCTGATACGTCATCACATTTGTGAATGGAATATTATTCTTGGCATGTCCTGGTTGCCTCTCATTTCCAGTCCTCAACACCTTCATTCTCACTTTTTCCACGTGTGTGAGCCCACACTCGATTATGTCTGTATTTGGGCCAGATGGAAGATGGAGCTCACCTCTACAAAATTCCTTTCCACTGTCTGGGCAGTGGGATTTCTAGGCTCCCCAAAGGCTTGGCTGGGAAAGACTAGCCTGAACCTTGCTCTTTGATCTGGTGGTCTGACGTGCAGGCTCTTGGTGTCTGGCCAACCTTTGGTTTTGATCTGAGGCTTCTGTTTTTCCCTCTTCCCTTCGGATGGCACCCTGACCATCCACCTGGCACCTCCCGTTACATTCTTGTATGGCGTTGACTGGCTCCAAGCACAGTCATTGGTACCCAGAGAAGTTGTTCTAAGTATTAGCAAGAAGGAATTCTAGTAAAAATACCCAAAGTGCTCCTTGTTTACAAACTCACCTTTTGTCTATGCCCTAACAAGTTGAAGGATTTGGTGGTTTTGGTTTTCCAGAAACTTTTGGTTTAATAGCCCTCCAATCCTGAAAGTGTTTGTTGTTTGGTGTTCCATAAACTTGCTTTAGTCCCCCAGATCCTGAAGGAGTTTGTTGTTATGGTTTTGCAGAGACTTTTGCTTTAGTTGTCCCCCAATCCCATTTTCTCCAAGGAAAGAGGGAAAGGTTATTTTTAAATTTTAACCAAATTCAATGAAGTACAAAAGCAAAAAAATCTTTGCCAAGTGGAGGAAAGTAGTTCTGTGGTGGCGGTGGGGTCTTGTGAGTTTCAGGCCAGAAGGATTCTTGTAAATGTTGGTACCCAGATGGCTGCCTCTGCTACTCTGGCCACATGCATAGTTACATCTGTAACTAAGAGTCCCAAGTGTCTCCCATGGTGTCTGTTCAGTAACATTGCATGTTGTAGGACTTAAGAAAGAAAATTCAGATTCCCAAGCACAATTTTCAGCTCCCTGTTTTTAGTGGTTTGGAGAAGTGTCTTTACCTTCTGTGCTCTCAGCATGTGGGGCCAACATGCACTCTCACCGGGCGCCTCAGGAAGCAACAGCAACCGTGTACCTCAGGGCTGTTGTCAGTTTAGAAGCCACTGGATGTTCTGTATGCACTGGTCATCATTGTTACTGTGCAGAGCAAGTCACCAGTAATTCACTAGGTTATGTACATAGTACATTGCTATGAATGTATCCTTATCAAGTATGTTTTAAAACTCAGGATTTGAATCAACTAAGTTCACTTGGGCCTTGTGAGTTGAGTGTGTGTTTCAGGAGTGGTGGCCAGTTTCTGGGGACATTGTCCATGCTAAATGAGTCACTAACTACAAACCTGGCCATAGGAAAAAGGTTTTCTTTCAATAGAAAGCAAAACCTTCCACTTACCCTTTTCTGTTCAAATAGGAAGAGAGCAGTCCTAATTTGTATTTTTTAATATTTATTTATTTATTATGTATACAATATTCTGTCTGTGTGTATGTCTGCTGGACAGAAGAGGGCACCATGGTTGTGAGCCACCATGTGGTTGCTGGGAAATGAACTCAGGACCTTTGGAAGAGCAGGCAATGCTCTTAATCACTGAGCCAACTCTCCAGCCCCCCCCCCCCGCATTCCTAATTTGTATTTGCACAGAATGACAATAACCAAGTCACAGTAGAAAAGTAGATTTACATAAATAATTTCCTCATGTGTTAGAATAGTTTTCTTGTTTGTTTGTCTTTTCTTTTCATGACTCTATGTCTGGTTTCCTATGGAAATATTTTGATGGATAATGGACCATGCAGACTAGTTTACACCATAGAGGCAGAGAAGATGAATGGTTCTGGTACACTAACATGCATCTGTGTGTTGGCATGTGTATATACTTCTGTATATTTATACATGTTGTATTCTTGACACTTTAGCATAAGGTTTTTTGTCGAAAAAAGTTTCATAAATAGGAAGTAGAAATAAAGAAAAGGGGAATTTAAGGAACAGTTGACTACCAGTGGTGCGAGGGGATGATGTGGGCAGAGGAGACGTTAAAGCAGCATTTACAAGTTTTTGGTTCATTTATATTCCTGTGTATCATCCTGGACTACTTCTTGGAGACACTGAATGTAAAACAGCTCTATCCCCAGAAGGCTGGGGGAAGGCATCCTTCTCAAAGAGGCAACCTAATTTACTTTTGTTTCTAGTTGTTTTAATACACATCGTAGAACTGTCCAGACACAAATGAAGCTGTGTCAGAGTTGATTGGAGAAATCCTCCCAGTTTGCATGAGGGCCTCACTGTGCTTTCCTCCTTGTCTTCCCCTTCCAAGGGACCTTGAACTCTAGGGTACAGGAGTGTTGGGGACGGCTGTGTCTGACTTTATTGTTCTTAGGTAAAGATGTGCAAACAGGGTCATAGGGTTTTCAGCCTTGGTCACAGATAGGGAGACTTGGAGATGTTAATGCTTGTAAAAATATTATCTAATTAGCTTCCAAAGGAATGTGTGTTAAGTAAAAGTCTGTAAATATGTTAATTAGACCATTTTTCCAACATTTATAGTTATTTTTTCCACTTAAGAAGGTTTTATTATATATTTTCTGTTAATAGTACCTAAAACTGAAACTTCTAAACACAAATAAATAAAATATTTATAGGAAAGAAAGAAATATGTGCAAGCCAGGTAATGGATATTGTATCTTAAAGCCAGGTAATGGATATTGTATTTTAAAGAGGCAAAGGAGAGGATACAGAGGGAGATTTGAGATCTTCCTTTTTTTTTTTTAACAATCCTCAATTTTTATTTAAAGAATTTGAAGTGTGTTGAACGGTATTGTGCTGTGATCTCAGATACACTGTGAGCATTTCACCTTTGTGTGTGCTCCTAGTAGTTGGGCCTTTATTGCCTGTACACATACAAACCATTCCCCCAACATTCTCTCCTGCTATTTGAAACCCTGGTTGTACTGGAGGCAGGATGGCCACCTGTCAGGGTGTGGAGTAGGGATGAAGGTGGTGACCGGAGGACTGAGGGCAGTGTCCTTTAAGGGCCTTTCCAGTTCTGAGCCTGGGAGTCTGTGAAATAACTTGGCCCTAATGCAGTGCCAGGGATATTTTCTTGAAACTTTATGTGGTATCATATCCTTTATCAATATATTGTATCACTGCAGTTTGTGACATTATGCTATAAAATGCTAGGCCATAAAAGCCTATAATTTATAAGGCTATGTTAGGTACTTACTCTATGTATTACAGCCTGATAGCCTTGTAATTCAACGTTGCCTATCATTTATTCTATATATAATTCCATGGAGGGTTCTGGTGACATTATAAACCACAAAAGCAGAGCTCAAGTGGTTAGTCATTAGAACCCCAAGATAGAAATACCTTGAATTACATTATTCAGTATTTATTATTTTCTATGATGTAAAGTTAAAACACTTGGATCTGAAACATTTTCTATTTACATTCCCATCACGGTATTCATATACATGTCAATCATTACAGCCCCACTTCAGTCCTCCATCACAACCACACTGAGCCTTGGTTTTGTAGAAAATGTATGCTTCTTATGCAAGGACGTGTTGTTCATTATCCTGCATAACAGTTCTTTCTCTTGGCTGGTTATCAAGCAGGAAGTTTGGCTGCCCATCCATTGTGAAGTTTGTTGTTGATGCCTATTAAGTTCAAGAGTAGCAAAGTACATTTGTTTTTGAATGAAGTCTAAATCATTCATACAGAGCCCAGTAAAAAAATAAACACTCCACAAGGTTCTTTTGCACAAAACCCGCTGTAGTGCAGGTCATGGGCCAAGGCCACAATCATGCTAAGGAACATAGAGTCCATTAAGTCAGAGTTGTAGAATGCGGTGGAGTTCTTCTGTAAGTTGTTTTTGTGTCCAGGCTTCTCCATCACGAACTAATGCTCACTGAACGATCCTTTTCTTTTAAGGTTTTTTTTTTTTTTTTGAAATGGGAATTGAACCCAGTGACTTATTCATTTGAGACAATCATTGTACCACTGAGCTATTTTATCTTCAGCCCCTATGAAGTTTGTTCTTGGTTTCTTCTTTCCTTTCTTTCTTTCTTTTTTTTTTTTTGTTTTATCATTTCTAGCTCTGAGGTCTGTCCTGGTGCTGGGATCAAAGGTGTGCGCCACTGCCACCATTGTTCAGCTGCACATGGTCTCTTCCGCTCCTTACCATCTTCCGTGAGACTGTCCCTTGTGAGGGACACTTTGGGTAGAAGAGCCATGAGTTAAGGTATGGCAGCTGATGGTCCCAGCAGCAGCTGGGCTATTCCATTTGATTTCAGAATGAAAACTACATTCCACCCTCTCCCTCCATCCACTAAGTTCCCCACAACTGGAGTCTATTTCTTTCCTTCAGATTTTTAGAGACTCAAAGTTTGGAGAAAGAGAAAGATGACCAAGCTCTGAAGAACGTAAGCCAACCCACCATTAACAAAAAAAAAAAAGGGACTGGCTTTATAACATGACATTATTGTAACTATTCAAACTGGCATAATGTCTGCAGAGGAACAGTGGTTCCAGTGATTTGTTATTTGTTAGAAGTGGACCATGAAGCCGGGCGATGGTGGTGCACGCCTTTAATCCCAGCATTCAGGCAGGCGGATCTCTGTGAGTTCGAGGCCAGCCTGGTCTACATGAGCTAGTTTCAGGACAGGCTCCAAAGCTACAGAGAAACCCTGTCTTGAAAAGCACAAAAAGAAAAAAAAAGGAAGTGGACCATGAGAGGCAGAGATTTAAAAACAAATGCAGGACAGCAAACAGACAGCTTTCCATTAAATTGTGATGTGGTTTCTCTCCTAGCCCATCAGTGACTTGAAAGTATTGAAAGATAAACAACCCAAGCAAGGGTCTTGGATTCTTGCCATATGCTAGGATCTCAATTAAGGGATGAAATTGCAGGACACTCTTCAGTTAGATCACAAGGGAGGCTGGGACTGGGGGCCAGCCAGCAGGCCGGGGCTGCCATGGGCATGGGCAGTAGGGGCTCCTGGGGCATAACTACCTGCATTAGCATTGATGGCTCTTAGTGGCACAAATCTCTTCAAATCCATAAGAGAATAGACCCCTGGAAGGGAAGAAATGGCTGGAGAGTGGGGGGTTTAACTTTGCTTGAATCTCCTCTTTGTTAGACCTACTTGTCTCTTTCTCTTTGGCTTTTGCTGATGAGTAAGAACCACAGGCCAAAGGGAAAAAAGAATCTCAAATGGAAATAGCTCCGATGCTCTGTCGAGGCCCGAGATTTTTAAGTGCTATTCAAAATCCGAGTTGCAGCGAATATTGGAATCACTGCATTTCGGGCACTTGAGTAGCGATTCTCACCATTTGCGCACTCATTTGCATCGCCTGCGCTGTCATATTTTGCTGTGGCACCATTTGCTCTAAGCATTGCGTTATTGACTTAAAAGGTGTCATTTTCCAAATGACAGAGGTAAGGAAGTACATTTTCCTTATTTCATAATTTGCACACAGACTGCAGAAGACTTAACCATTGTCACAAAATTCGGCTGTGATGGATCTTGTACTTTAACTGGATGGTGGGTGTAGGAAATGTACCAGTGCATTAATTTTAATGGAAGACTGTGGCATCCCTGGAAAATATTGTGAAAGTTAAGTCATGCTAATTTCCTTCTTTCCTCATAGTTCGCAAGGCCTGATCATCGTTGACTTCTTATTGTTTCATGTCACCAAGGAAATTTTTTGATTCAAGATAATTGTGCCTGTAGTTATATTTCTGTTTGTGTGTATGTGTGTGTGTGTG
>PVIU01006971.1:84885-96312 GCA_004026605.1 Ondatra zibethicus | reverse complement strand
TAAGGAAGTTGAACATGACCTTAAGTATCTTTTGGCCATTCGAACATCCTCTGTTGAGAATTCTCTATTCAGATCCTTACCCCATTTTTTAATTGGGGTATTTAGAATTTTAATGTCTAGTTTCTTGAGTTCTTTGTATATTTGGAGATCAGACCTTTGTCTGATGTGGGGTCAGTGAAGATCTTCTCCCATTCAGTAGGTTGCCTTTTTGTCTTAATGACTGTGTCTTTTGCTTTACAGAAGCTTCTCAGTTTCAGGAGGTCCCATTTATTCATTGTTGCTCTTATTGTCTGTGCCCTTGGGGTTATTAATTTCTTAAAGGATTTCCATTACCAGTTTTCTATCCTTCTAAGACAGTTTTAGAAAATCAAAGCAAAAATAAATTTTGAATTATAAATATAGAGGTATATATGTTTGGAATTAGTGTATGTCACTCATATTTATCTGTATAAGAAAAATTCACAAATATACACATTTTGGAATGGTGTCTGAACTGTAAAAGAAACACCTAACATCAAATAGCTGAGAAACTTGTTCCTGCAGTATGGATTTTACTACAAATCCCATGAATGGCCAACTCTCCAGAACAAGTGATGGTGGAGTGCTTTGATCTAAACTGGGCAGGTACCCCACCTCTTCCAAGATTGAGAGAACAGGTTAGAAGGAGGGGTAGAGAGAGCTTAGGAGCAGAGAGAAAAGAGAAGAGCAGCAAAGAAATGTCTTCTGTACTAGACAAAGTCATTGCAGTCCTGAATTTATTGCAGCTCTAGCTGTTCATACAGGACCTGCAAGATCTGCACAAATTTTGGTCTGCCAACATTTCATCAAGGATGAAAGAGGGGCCCATGAAGACATAACCCTGTTTGATCACTAAGTCTCAGTTAATGGCTGTGAATAGAGGGGAATGTCATCTTTTTGGTGTGGTATCTACTCATTGTGGCAAGAAACTCTAAACTCAAAGGGCTGGGCAATAAATGTGGCTCAACAGTTAAAAGAATTTGCTGATTTTCAGAGGACTGATTTACCCAGGACCCCTACTAGATAGCCCACAACCACCTTCTACCTCTGATCTTAGAAGTTACACACACACACACACAAACACACACACACACACACACGTGCATATAAGCATACAAATTTGAAAAGTATAAAAAGAAAGTTTAAAACAAGTGAGTTACATACACAAAGAAAACATCAAAGAAATAAAAATGAGATCTGTGGAGAAATAGGTTCCCAGAAATAGAGGAGGGAGATTAAGTAGGTAAATTGGCTTAAAATGACTAAAAATCATTACATAAATGGATAACATTCTAAAGTAGTAAAAAATTAGAAATAGCAATATAATCAAGAAAAATGAGTCAATAAAAGTCACTCTAATAGAAATTAATTGTACAAAAGGCTGACATTTTAAAGGAATAGCAATTGTTTCCTGATTTTTTATTTTCTCATTCTCATTTGTTGGTTGGCTTACCAGTTTTAAGGAAAAACATTTAATGGGCTGATAGGTAGTGGGTTTTATTAGTTTTCTTTGTAAGCACTGTCATGCTCCATTAGTACCCTGCCCTGGGAAGAACCGCTTTCCCTAAATTGTAGATCTTTGGATATGAACTCAAGACTGTAGTTAGTAATTGCCTGACTATTGAATGAACACTTGTAGAATGTGCACTTATGAGTTAGGTGAAGTGTATAATTAGGAAACAGATTTCTATGGCTTATTAAGTCACAAAACACAACCAATGAAATTGAATGATTGTAAAGGGATGATAATATTTGATAGTGGTTAAAATGAAAGTTTGAGATTTCAGGACAGTGAAATTATACCTACATTAAAATTCTTAATATCATATATATGACATAATATATATGATATGAAATTGGGTAATTGTCTTAAGAAAGGCAAATGTAATAAGTTGAATTTAACTAAGAAATTACAAACTCTTAGAATACCTGTTAAGATGACAGAATGACTGGCAAAACTTAGATTTTCTACTGTATTTACATATAATGTTAGGGATAAAAATATACTCTTTCCCTTTGCTTTAACAAATTAGATTTCTTTTGAAAATAAATCTCACTCTAAAAGAACCTGCATGTCTTGCCTGTTCTATTTTTTCACTCTCATTTTGTAAAATGTGTTTGGTATTTGTGTGTATGTGTGTGCGTGCGTGCGTGTGTGTGTGTGTGTGTGTGTTAGGATATCTGTTCAAGCTTGTGTGTGAGGACATATGCTCGTTACTGACATCTTCATGCTGCATATACTTTGAGGGTGTATTGCTGTTTGCCAATTTGCTATTTACAGCGGTCTGGCTGGTCTGCAAGCCAGAGATTCTTCTGTTTCAGCCTCTCATCTCATCTTGGAGCACTAGGAGTACCAATTCCTACTTTGCTTAGCTTTACATGGTTTCTGGGAATTTGAGGTTAATTCTTAATTTTTGTGGCGCAAGCACTTTTACTCACTGAGCCTCCCCATAGCCACACTTCTAGTTTTTAATTCATCAGCACCTCAGACCAATGGTGTGTTTAACTAGATGTATGTGACCTGACCACTTATCTCTAACCAA
Source organism: Ondatra zibethicus (assembly GCA_004026605.1). Taxonomy (NCBI): domain Eukaryota; kingdom Metazoa; phylum Chordata; class Mammalia; order Rodentia; family Cricetidae; genus Ondatra; species Ondatra zibethicus. The sequence goes on along the minus strand of PVIU01006971.1, from coordinate 93,751 downwards.
ATTTCTATATATATCATAATTGCATTGCTGTTGCATCCCGCTTGCTGGTTATGTAGGTTTTATGCCCTCCTGTTTGCATTATTTAGTTATCAGAAAAAGCAGTCATTGAATATTACTTCAAAATGGCCATTCCTTATTTTTCTTGTGTGAATATTTTCCTTAAGTCACTTAGAAGTAAGGTCACAATTTTCTAAGCAAATTATGGAGCACACTTAGTGGTACCCAGATTAATAGGAAATGACTCCTGAGCACCAAACCGAATAGTTGTTCTGTAAGTGAACTTCTTTAGTTTTATTTATTTATTTATTTACAGAAATCATGTGATGTATCTGTAACTGGGCTCCCTGCTTTGGTGACACAAGCAGATGCAGGAATCTAATTAAGTAGCAAAGCAGGCCAGAACTTGAGAACAGAAATCTGTGGCCCCAAAGGCCCCTAGCTTTCTTCTGTATAATGAGAAACATGAGACACAAGTCAGTCAGGTGAGAATTCCTCTACAGCTTAGCATTTCCTCCCCGAATTACCTACATGTAGACAATGTTTGCCCACATCAGCCTCCATGCAGGTGTCTCATTGGATGGGGTACAAAAATCACACACAAAGTGCCTTCTGAGAAACAAAAAGTCTTTCCCTTTTCCCCATCAACCTTGTTTACTGTCAGATGAGTATGCTAAGTGTTATAAGGCACAAGCCTGCCATTATGTTAAATCGCTTCACTGCTTCCAGGTTTCTTTGGAAAGGATGCTCATCTCTCTCTGCCACTTGGTAGTACCTGTGTTATTTCAAAATTGTGGCTGGAGCAGAGTGCAGTGTCCATGACAGACTGCTCATCCACCTACCCTGCTGTTGCATGTTGAGAACTTTCTCACTTTTCAGTAGCTACATTAAGTCTTAGAGAGCATAATGAGTTAGCTCCACAGCAGATTTTGTCTGTGTTCTGAGAAGCCATGAATGCTATAGGGATATTGATATGTACATATGTAATTTTTAGACCATCATTATACTGGAAGGAGAAATAAAAAAAAAAACAAAACTACAACAAAATCACTCAGCACCACCCCAAGAACCGACTGACAGCATCTCTTCTTTCCAATAGCAGAGATTCTGAGATTCTTAAGAAAATTAGGTATTTCTATTTAATGATTTAACTTCTGTTCTGATTCTCTATATACCATGCATTTTTAAATGTCTGAAATTTCATATATATGAAATATATTCATGTGAAATACTATAAATATATTACATGTATATTTCAGTCCATTACCTAACCTCTAAGTTCTCCCCAAGTTATGCCTTCACTTGTTCATCATCATGTTATGTATTCTTTGTTTTAAAAAATCTATCTCTGTTTATTATTTTGTTGTTCATTTTGTTAATTCTGTTCTCACAGAGAACTGCCTAATGAAGGGGCTGTAATTAATTAAAATAAGTATTTCTTCAATACACACATGATAATAGACAGTTTGGTGGATAACCAAGAAAATGCTATGTAGTAAAAGGAGCACGGGCCCCTTGTTTTGTTTTGCCTGGCTCCTGTCTGCCCGGCTAGGTCAAAAGGCAGTCAGACGCCATGCTTCTCCGGCCCAAGATGGATACTGGTTAGACTAATGCCGGTAAGCCACATCCTTGTGGTAAATACATTATTAAAAATGGACTAAATCAAAATGTGAGAGTTAGCCAATAAGAGACTAGAGCTAATGGGCCAGGCAGAGTTTAAATAAATACAGTTTCTGTGTAATTATTTCGGGTATAAGCTAACCAGGCACCGGGAACGCAGTCCTCTCCTCCCTACTACAATGCTATTTGATTAATAGTATCTTATATAACACAGGTACAAAATACCAATGTAAGATTTATATCTCTGGTAGGACACAAGCAAGCAATGTCGTCATACTTTCCAGACTAGTGTGTAATTAAAAACAATGTTTATTTCTATTATTTTCTATTTAATTTTGCACTGGTTTAGACAAAAGCCATCATATGTAAAACCATGAATCAGTGAGAAGTTGGGGATACTGTATATGTAAGATTCTCTACATTCTATCCTTGCTAGTGTTATAATCCTGTTTCTTTGATTTTCTTTTTATTATATAATATAATTTAAAATGAGAAACAAAGAAAGCATTCTTCAAAACAACAAAAAACCCAGTGGGTTCACTCAGTGCTGTAGATAAGTGATGTGTGAAGGCCCGTCTACTGGAGTGTAGGTGCTTTGACAGGCGCCTATACAGCTGAAGAAATCAGATGGAGTAGTCATCAGTTGCCAGTAGTGCTTCAGGAGAACCTAACCCATCCATGTTTCATTCTGTTTCTCTTGCTTGATTTTGTACAGGCTTTCGCCTGTTATAGCATGTGAATTCATTTATGCAAAGATGCTGTTGGGCCTGGCAAAAAACGCTTCACCACAGACATTCACCCTCTGGGGTGTTTATAATCTTTCCTGCCTCTTCAATTCTCTGATTACGTTGCACTTTGAAACACATCTTGCTACCTCTTTTGTGGGAGGCAGGCCTAGAGCCTTGCTTATGGGGCTTTCCTGTTTAGTTCTCCGTGCTCATTTTTGGTGGGTTGCACCACTGATAATTACTGATAATTCAATAATCTAAATTGAAATACTCTTTAATGTGCCTGGTGTCTCTGTTAGGGTTTCTATTGCTGTGATAAAGTCACATGACCGAAAGCAACCTTGAAATGAAAGTGTGTATTTTATTTTACAGCTTGTATTCCATCATCCAGGAAGTTAAGGAAGGAACTCCAGTCAGGAATCTGCAGCAGGAGGTGATACAAAGGCCACAAAGGAGTGGTGCTTACCAGCTTGCTCTTTCATGGCTTGCTCAGCAAACCTACTTTCTTTTAACACCCAGAACCAACATCCCAAGAGCAGTGTAACATGAAGGCCTGCTAGTTAGGGTTTCCGTCCTGCCCAGTTCCCACAGCCCTTTAGCCCCCAAAGAAAATTACACAGAGGTCTACAGAAGATTATAAACTGATTGGCCCATTAGCTCAGGCTTCTTATTACCTCTTGTAGCTTATATTAACCCATTATTCTTATCTATGTTAGCCACATGGCTCAGTACCTTTTTCAGTGGGGCAGGTCACATCCTGCTTCTTCAGTGGTCTGGACAGGACTGCGGAAAGAGCTTCCTTCTTCCCAGAATACTCCTGTTCTCATTGCCCCACCTCTACTTCCTGTCTGGTTTACCCACCTATACTTCCTGCCTGGCTACTGGCCAATCAGCATTTATTTAAAATATAATTGACAGAATATAGAATTGTCCTGCACCAAATTGTAGGCTGGTTTTTCTTTGCTTTATGCCTAAAGGTCACTTATGAGTGAGTACATATATTTGTCCTTTTGGAATACAGACAATTCTCCTGCACCAGAGTAGAACCTCTTACAGATAGCTGTGCTCTCCTGAATCAATCATCGATCAAGAAAATGTCCCACAAGTCAGTCTGATGCAGACATTTTCTCAGTTGAGACTTCTTCTTCTAAAGTGGCTCTAACTTCTGTAAAGTTGAAACAAAACTAGGCAGCATGCTGTGTGAGCTGAATTAAGGAAACATATTTTACAGAACAGGATAGAGAAGAGGCTCTAGGAATACTTCAAGGTGTGAGTGAGTGTCCAGTGGGGTGAAGCTGTTCCAGAGAAATGCAATGTTCATAGCTTGAAAAGAGAGTGAATGGCAGGGACCTAACTCCTATAAATCTTAGTCTCAGAGCATTGCTGCATCAGGGAATACCTTCCTTGACCTAACCATGAAGTTTAGATGATCTTTTTCCCAAGAAGGGAGTGTTTGGTTTCTGAATCTCTCTGCCCAACTGTCCTGTTCTGACTTTACTGTGATTCTAAAAATGTTCAAGTCTTTTACCTTCCTTGCAGTTTCTGTCTGCTCTTTCAAATTAGAAGCTTCATATCTTCCATGCAGGAATTTTGGGATGCTTTCAAATTTCTGTTATCCCTGAAGAAAGTGTAATATAATGTCATATCAAGTAGCTTAGCTCAGTGATTCTATAAACATTTAAGGAAATTGTCTTCACCATCGTTACTCTAAGAGAGCTAGGATATTTAATTATAATCTGTATGTAATTAGTCACTATTTTAGGTAATTTAAAGAACAAAATCTTTTCGGAGTTGCTCCCACAGGGTTTGCTGACCTGGGACTGCTTCCTTGGAGGTAGATGGCTAGGGTCAGCTTTGTGCCCTCTCTCCATATCTATTCAATATAATACCTCAGGTTCTAGCTAGAACAATAAGGCAACTAATGAGATCAAGGGGATACAAATAGGAAAAGAAGAAATCAAACTCTCACCATTTGCTGGTAATAGGATAGTTTACATAAGTGACCCCAGAAATTCTACCAGGGAATCTTGCAGTGGATAAACACCTTCAGTAATGTAGCAGGATATAAGATTATCTTAAAAAATCAGTAGCCCTCCTTTACACAGATGATAAATGGGCTGAGAAATAAATTAGAGAAACATCACCCTTCACAATAGCCACAAGTAACATAAAATATCTTGGAGTAACACTAGCCAAACAAGTGGAAGACCTGTTTGAGAAGAAATTTAAATATTTGAAGAAAGAAATTGAAGAAGACATCAGAAAATGGAAAGATCTCCCATGAGCTTGGGTAGGTAGAATTAACATAGTAAAAATAGCAATCTTACCAAAAGCAATCTACAGATTCAATACAATGTCCAGCAAAATTGCAGCAAAATTGTTCACAGACGTCAAAAGAACAATACTCAACTTCATATGGAAAAGCAAAAAGCCCAGGATAGCCAAATAATTCTATACAATACAAGAACTTCTGGAGGCATCACAGTCCCTGACCTCAAACTCTACTACAGAGCTACAGTACTGAAAACAGCCTGGTATTGGCATAAAAACAAAAGGAGGATCAATGGAACTGAATCAAAGATCCAAATATCAATTCACACACCTCTGAATACCTGATCTTTGACAAAGAAGCAAACATATAAAATGGAAACAACCAACTTCTAGACCCAGTAATGCCACTTTAGGGTATATACCCAAAGGACACTCAATCATACCACACGAGTATGAGCTCAGCTGTGTTCATAGCAGCATTGTTTGTCATAGCCAGAACCCGGAATCAACCTATATACCCCTCGACTGAAGAATAAATAAAGTAAATGTGGTACATTTACACAATGGAGTACTACATAGCAGAAAAAAATGTCATCTTGAAATTTGCAGGCAAATGGATGGATCTAGAAAATATCATATTGTGTGAGGTAACCCAGACCCAAAAGGACAAATATATGTACTCACTCATAAGTGACCTTTAGGCATAAAGCAAAGAAAAACCAGCCTACAATTTGGTACAGGACAATTCTATATTCTGTCAATTATATTTTAAATAAATGCAGGAAGTATAGGTGGGAAAACCAGACAGGAAGTAGAGGTGGGGCAATGAGAACAGGAGTATTCTGGGAAGAAGGAAGCTCTTTCCGCAGTCCTGTCCAGACCACCGAAGAAGCAGGATGTGACCTGCCCTGCTGAAAAGGTACTGAGCCATGTGGCTAACATAGATAAAAATAATGGGTTAATATAAGCTACAAGAGGTAATAAGAAGCCTGAGCTAATGGGCCAATCAGTTTATAATCTTCTGTAGACCTCTGTGTAATTTTCTTTGGGGCTAAATGGCTGCGGGAACTGGGCAGGACAGAAACCCCGACAAGCAGGCCCTCATGTTACAACAATTCACAATCCCAGATAATCTAGACAATAAAGAGCACCATAAGAGAGACAGACATAAATCTAATCTACATGGAAAGTAGGAAAAGTTAAGATCTCTGGAGTAAATTGGGAGTGTGGGGATTATGGTATGGGGTAGAAGGGAAGTGGAGGAAAATATAGAGTTCAATAAAAACAATAAAAAATAAGAAAAGAATAAGAAAATCTTCTAGTCTCAATAATAATGGCAAAATTTCGTTACACTTTCTATAACCCATAATTGCTACTTCAAGACACTAGGCTAGGTTTACACCTCTATTGCTAGGATATGTTCAGTAATATATGATATGTTCATATCATATTCCTTAATCTCTTCTTAAATAATAGTTTCTACATACATTGACACCTTTTATAAACCTACACACAAATTGTGGTTGTGGTTTGCTTCTACTTAACAAGTATGTTTGTATCTCTTTCTCTCTGGATTTTAAGTTTATATGCATGCATGTATATATGTTATCTATTTATCTACTATCTGTCTATATTTGTCTACCTTTTACCTACCTACCCAGAGAGAAAGAATAAGAGGAACGATATTGTTTTGTATTTATAGATCTCTCCATCCTTTACTATCCCCACCTTGTCTTTTTACTTCCATTTCGATTTCTTTTCCTTACTTTATTAAAATTACTAACTTTGAATTTAGAATTTATAAGAAAATAATACCAAGATTCCAACAATTTCTTTTACTGAGATTTCTTCAGTTTCACACACAGCCTCTACAGTCAACAGTACATAAAACACTGCATAGTGACCACAGAATATATACTATGACTCATACCCCTTCTCTGATCTCACACCAGTGTTTATTTTTTCCTCCCACTTTAAATCCCAATTTTGTAAATGTAATTTCTTGAATTAAGCTCATAGAATTTTCACCCTCTTTCTTTATTATCAATGATATTTTTCCTTTTCTCTGGTTACTAACTAAATTCCAAAGGGAAACACAGATTGGAGATAGTTAAAAGAAAGAGAAAGCAGGAGAAGAAGGGAAGGAGAAAAGGGAGGAAAGAAAGAGAGAGGGAGATAGAGAAAGAGCCAGTGAGATCTGTTCAAAAATGCTATTACATTTTGAGCCTTCAATACTGTGATAGGCGTATTTATAGTTAAAATTTCATCAAGTAGGTATTTTTAGTTGTTTCAACAATGGTTTTTTTGCTGTCTACTGAAAGGCTTAAGTCTAGTACATATGGAAAGAAGGCAAATACATATCATTACGTTCTCTTTCTCACAGTTGCATAGTCCCACTGAGGTTACCTCCTTGTCCAGTGATAACCCTGTGATGTCTGCTCATATGAGGAGCATTTCCCCATGCCTGGGATTGTCTATTGCAGTTTATGAATATTATTATTTTCTCATTTCACCTTCATATGTATCACATCATTTTGCTCTTTCACTCTGTTAATGAGCCAAGATTAATAGCAATAAAAACAGATGTCTGAGTTTAACTTGAACTAACCTTTTTACTAGCTTAACGTTTATGATATCCCAACAGGAGCCACATAAATAAGTAGGTTACAAACTTTTTAGACCACTCTTTCAGAGGATGGCTTATTTGTATATGGTAGAATGATTGAAAGGAACATGCTGAAACTTTCAGTATTACAAAATTAAGTATAATTGACATACTAAATACATTTTTTCTAGAATAGGTATATTTTGATCACAAGTACCACTGTATTTGTCCTAAGGTATACATGTTCTTAATTCTCTAAACTATATATTTTTTTCTTCTTCTTGATGAGATTTAAATCTTCAACTGTCTCACCAACAAAGTCCCTCATTTAATAAATTTTAATTCATTGTTTATCATCTTAAAAATAATACAATACCTTATTTTTGAGTTAAGATTTCAAAGAGATACTTATTTAATATATAATAAGAGTGGACACCTGTGATGCTCTAGAAGACTTGCATAAAATTTCACTTTGAATTAAATAATAAAATATTGATTAAATTTCTTGTATACATATTCTCACCTGCTAATCCCTTGAATATTGTCCAAAATTTAAAAATGTCTTCTGCTTGAAGTTCTAAATTAGAAATACACTAAATACACTTGAGAGATAAAACCTGAGATATTTTGCAGCCTACACTGTTCTTATGATATTAATACATTTTAAGATGTGTGTAGAGTTGAACCACATGCCCTAGACATCACTGGTGTCAAGACAAGAAATTGATGTCTATTAATAAAATAATGTACAAGTATGCATGCTTAGCATATTTGAAGAATTTCTATGGTATCTATTATTTCATGTTTCAAAATTGTATTTTTATATTTTCCACTGAATAGCTTTGCAAAATAAGTATCTATACAGTTCAAATGTATCTTTTAAATGACCATCTTATATTTTCTCCAGTGTGCCAACCTTAGCTTTATTAACTGTTATTTTGAGTAAGAACAAAATGATCTGCCAACATATTAACATCTAATTACAAAAGAGATAAACCTTGATAATTTGCCTTTTTAGGTGTGCATTTGAAAATAATGTATAATTTAGTACATAATAGTTAATGTAAAAGTAGTAAAAAAGGGGAATACTTTCCATGAATCAATGGCTCTTATTTAAAGTGAAAATTTTTATTTTTGGCATCATTTCTACTGGTTTCACACATTGTCATTAAAGACACACAGCATATGTTTTTACTTCTCTCTTTTATAAAAATAATCTTATATATTTAATAAAATAGATTGGAAAACATCTCTACCCCCATCAGTGAAGTTTCTATTTGAAGTAGATGGTGACTGATACAGAGAGCAACAACCAGTTAACATGTAAAGAATAAGAAATTATGAAGTAGTCAGCTCTCAGTGGCCCATCTATGTTGTAGCCTATCCCCATAAGGCTCAGGGATCATGATGCAAGAGCAGACAGAAAGATTGTAAGCGTCAGAGGTAGTGAGTTTCCCTGGCAAGACGTTTTCTGTCAGTCATGACAAATGAACTCATGGAAGATGAAACTATGCACAAAATCTGAGGACTGTTGAGCCAAGAAAATTCACACCATGGAGGATTGAGGGTATTAGGAAGTCGATGAGCAATGTGTGTGTGTGTGTGTGTGTGTGTGTGTGTGTGTGTGTGTGTGTGTGTGTGTGTG
>PVIU01006971.1:0-84785 GCA_004026605.1 Ondatra zibethicus | reverse complement strand
TGGAAGGAATTGACCCCAAACACTTTTTATGAATGCATGAATTATTAAATTAAATATTTAATTAAAATAGTTGGAGTATTTGTTCAAATGGATCCTCTCATTCAGCTACAATTTATTCTTAAATTTTTAAAATTTTTGTTACAAATTATCCATTAGGTGTTTTGAAAAACTGTCTCAGACATGCAAGAAAGTTTCAAATTTTTAAAATGTGCTTTATTGAGTCTGAACTTGCCTTATAAAAATTCACTTGTGCTGAGCTCATTAGCAAAAAGAATACTTCCTAACCTCAGAGACCTCTGTATTCAATGTGTACTGCTCTGTGCTCTCAAAATTCCTCTGGACCCTGTTTTCTGCAGAACAACAAGGTGGCAGCTCTAAGTTCATTTTGTGATGTCCAGATACTACCTCTCTATACAAAGACCATGATTGTAAAGGCTTCTTTTGTTTCCTATTTACTCATAATCCTGTTACAGTGTCTACACATCATTTGTACATAGTTAACTCAACTTTATAGTTATTAAGGTAGAAGTTCTAGTGTCGTGAATGTATTTCTTATAAGATGAAAATAATAACCATAAGCTATTAATATTGACATATTTTTGCAACTACATCAATAAATATTTTAATTCTAAAGAATGTGATTGGATTAACTTTCTTTAAAAATATCATTCTGAACAATGGGTAGGAATAGATCTGACTGAAGGAATGGGAAAGGGAAGCACTAATTAGGAAGGGGGAGGAAGATAAGTACAGAAGGAAGAAGGAGGAAAATAAAATATCAGTAAGGTATCTGAAAAACATTAGGAATCATACTATTAACAATCTGCAAAAGTCCCACATAAATATATAAAAGTCTATGTATAAACACACATAGTTTAAATGAAAATTTTTATTGGGAAAACAATTCTCTCTCTGAGAGCAATAAACCACCCAAGAAAAACCCCAAGGCTAGACGTGAGAAGCCCTTTCTTTGAGTTCTTGGTAAAGACTGCTGAAGAGTCTTCCAAAACATTAGAGCTATTGCTATTGTTTTGTTGCTTGCTAAAGGTGGAAGGTAAACACCCCTTGCTAAAGACACCATGCACTTTAGCCACAGGTTCTAGAGGCTGCAGAGATAGAAATGACATGAGTGCCTCCTTCCTGAAGACAAACTTTCCTGGTATCAGAGTGTGCTATGCTAGTAAAAGGGAAATAAGTAGCGCTTCCACACAGCTATGGATTCTATGAACCACAATGAAGGCTAGCATGGCACAAAACCTATGGTTGTGGCGGCGTAATAAATGTACCTTGGTGGTAGCCGTGAGTTCTCTATTTGAATTTAAGAGCCAAAAGAGAGTTGGGCGGTGGTGGCGCACGCCTTTAATCCCAGCACTCAGGAGGCAGAGACAGGAGGATCTCTGTGAGTTCGAGGCCAGCCTGGTCTCTGCCAGAGATGAGCACACCGATTAGTTCCTAATATTAAATGAACCACCATGAAAGCGTACTGAGGGTAACATTAAACATACTGAGCAGGTTATATTTGAAAATGTAACAGCTATGGTGAACAAACGCCATGAGTTTTAAACATCAAGGAGGGTTAAATGGGGGGGGTTTAAGGGAGGAAAGGAAAAGTAGAAATGTTATTATATTATAGTCTCAAAAATAAAAGAAAAAAATCTAGTTACCCCTCATCAGATTTTCTTTTATTGAAGGGAGGCTAATATAGAGACCCCATAACTGGTCAAAGTGCAGTGATTAAATGCTTATAAAGATTTCATCCCTAAATGGGATGATAAAATAAAATTTCTTCCTCCAAAGGCTCAGAGAACATCGTTGTTACTAGTCAGATAAATTATGAGAGGAATGACTGTTATCAATTAGTGTCTTCTTGAAATGACAGAGCCACGTATCTATGAACCCAAAACAGCTTTGTTGCCTGCCCAAACCCTACGAAAGTTCAAGCTAGTTAACTCTGTAGCATGGGTAGAGAGACACTCATGAGAATGCAGCCTTAAATAACTATTGATAGTTGATAATATGATGGAGGGACAGTTACTATTCTTCAGTATTTTGGCCCATAGTAGGTAGCCCATGTCCCAGTGGATGATCCGATACCTATGTGTATATAGGATACATGTATAGGCTCAATGGATTTAAAAATGTTTCTCAACCATTGCATTTGAGAATTATCACTTAGTTTTTAATTGGGTTATATTTTAATTGGGCTGTTTCTGTTCTTGAAATTTAGCTCTTTGGGTTTGCTGTCTATTTTATGCTAACCTCCTGTCATGTGCACAGTCACTAGAGAATTGCTATACCGAAGCTTTTTAGTTTTATGAGCTTTCATTTATATTTGGTATTACTGCCTGTGTTATCAAGGTCTTATTCAGAAAGACCTTTCTATGACAATGAGTTCTAGATTAATGGTTGCTTTCTCTTCTGTCAGATTCAAGGTATCAGGTGATATGTTGAGGTCTTGATCCATTTAGAGTTTGAGTTTTAGATTCATCATAGCAGAATTCAGGGTAAGAGGAAATGATAATTAAAAATACATTGATTTTCCCCTTATCACAGAAATAATGGGTAAGATCCACCTTAAAAATACTGACAACAGAGGATGGAGTCATGTGAGGAGGAGGAACACTCACTGTGAAAATCAGCATGGAGATTCCTTAGGAATCTAGACAGAAGATCTACTGCCATATATTCTGGGATCATAGGAAGCAGACATTTGACTGGTGAAAAGGAAATAAACTTGGCTATGTAGGAAAGGGGGCTGGATCTCAGAGTAGTTGGGGGATAGAGGATATAATCAAAACACAACATAAATAATTCTCAAGAACTAATAAAGTTTTAAAAATATGAAGAGCATACGAAGCCTGGAGAGGGATATGTGATAGAGGAAGTCAGGAGAGAGTAGATGAGGGAGTGAAAAGTAATTATTATAAAAATAGATTGAATACATGTGTAAAATCCCTAGTAAAATTACTTTAAAACAAAGTACCATAAGATAAAAAATAAATCTTAGTAAATATGGTGATGTTATAATTTCATTTTTCCTTATAAATTAATTATATTAAAACTTTTAATATTATTTTGCAGTGATGAGGAATTATAGAAACCTATGAGGTAGTCATTTATGAATTTGTCTTATTATTCTCTATAAAGGGCATGGCTCTAGTAATTTTGACATTGAACAAGCGTCGGAGTTTGCTGAATATGGGAGCTTGCTTTCCCTGAGGAGATACTCTAAAATCATTAACGGAAGTTTCATTTTTAAAATACCTTCTCATCATCTACCAGTGTACTTATCTTGTTTTTCTCTATTAAAATATTTTTTCATGACATTATTTTGTTAATTCTAAAAGAAACTCTGCATAAAAATATCTTATTTTTTCACAAAATAAAAGAATCAAAGCTTGTATTTTCTTATGGATTGTCCTCTTCTAATATTACATGCAGCCTGTGGAGCCACTGACAGTGGAATCAGGCAGAATTTATCCCTAGTGCATGAACTCACTTTTTGGAGCCCTTTCCCTATAGAGGGATAGGGCTTACTCACCCTAGATACAGTGGTCAGAGTCTTGGGCTTGCCTCAACTTGATGGTCAGACTTTATTGACACCCCATGAGAGGCTTTACCCTCTTTGAGGAGTGGATGGGGTGTGGTGTGGCAGAAACATGGGGAAAGATGGAGGATGGGAAGGGTGACCTGATATTGGTATGTAAAATGAAAAAAAGAGTGTTTTTAAATTAAAAAATTAAAATTTGAAAATAAAAACTTATAAGCAAAATAAGGTCATACTTTAAGACTGAGAAATAAGATTGTATAATTTTGCGAATTATGTAATGGTTCTGGCTTCAGGGCCAGAGTGTGTTTCTTTGGTTCTGGTTTCAGAGCCAAAGTTTTTCTTTCACAGACTCTGGGTTGAAGGCAGGGTGTGTTTCTTCACTGGCCCTCTTTAGGAATTTGTCTGTAGTTTCAGGGCCAGGGTGCATTTCTTTCACTGGCTCTGGTTCCAGGGCCAGTGTGTTCGTTTGGCTCTTTTTCAGCATAGGGATGTATTTCTTTTATTTCGTCTAGTTCCAGGGCCAATGTGTGTTTTTTTCATTCTGGTTTCAGGTATCAGGGCAAAAACCTTTATTTCACTGGCTGGGTGTTCAGGGTTAGGGTGTGTTTCTTCGGCTGGCTCTGGTTTCAGGATCAGGTTGGGTTTCTTTGGCTGGCCGTTTTATACTACAAGTGGGACAAACCTAAGCTAAGGCTAAGTCTTCATAGCTAATAAAATGTCTCCACATCATTACTTGGGAGCGTGTGGTTGACTTAAAGAAAATTCTAACTACAGTTTTATTTTCATTTTAGGTGCAAGTCCTTTGTTGTCAATACGTTGGGTACTTATTTTTTCAGCCTTATCTAGCTGTTTCTATGCCATTTGTTGAAATGATTATCTACACCCATGTATGGTGTCAATTTCTCTCTTGCATTTAAGTTTATTATAGGTGAAAACTCCTGGGAAACTGTCCTGACCATTTGTGTATCTTTACCTCTCTTCTACCCAAGTAGCTCTGTCCTTTCTGGTACTTGGTTCGGGAAAACACTGCACTTACACCATAGCCTTGCTCTCATCATTCTAATGCTACAACTCTTTAATATAGGTCCTCATGTGGTGACCCCCAACCATGAAATATTTTGTGGCTACTTCTTAACAGTTATTTTCTACTATTATGAATCATAATGTAATATATCTGATATGTACGATATTTGATATGTGAACCCCCCAATGGGGTTGAGTGGTTGAGAATCACTTTCTAACACTGAGAAAGAGGTGATTCACAGTTTTCATACAGCAAAAGCACACAATTTTAGTAGTACTGTTCACTGTCTTTAATCTCCCTAGATGTAGACACTAGAGGACTAGAGATTATTTCTGTGGCCACAACATATTGAAGTTATTCAAATGCCATCAAATTTTAAACGTGTTTTTCCAGTTCAGGGAAGTGCAAGCTCCACTTTGCTTCCATTCGCCTATATTCTAGGTTAGGCTTATTCCAAAAGGTGAGCATATAAATATGAACGCATGTTCACTGCTAATCACTCAAGAAGTTCATTGGCACAAAGACAAGTTTTAACTACAAGGAGAAAGATTTATCAGGAAATCTGGCAAATATAAGACCATCACTGATAAAACTATCTTCAGTGGGTTTTGCTTGCACCAGGATTACATGTAGACATAGATCAGAAAGGCATTCACCAGTATATTATCTGTGGGTTCTTGGATATCCTCATCTGATAACTGAAAGAAAAATTTCTTATCCCAAAGTTTTATGGCTCATTAATTTTTAGTTCCCTTTTCAAGAAATAGTTCACTGTGAAGTTATTTTTTAGGATAAAAAAGGGCCTTGTTCTACAAAAGACAGGGAAAGGTATGTTTATTCTAGGAGTATTGGGGAGATGAAAAAGACACTTTCTTCAAAAGAACAAAGAGATGCTATTGACCAGAGAATAGTTTTCAAAGGATTTGGTGGCCTCTAGCAGACGTATCATCTACAGTAAAGTTGGCAAGAAATGAGGAGTACATTGCCCAGCTGTGCAATTTCCAAAATTAGTGACTTATTAAAAAAACTAGCTAAAAGCAAATGTAGCTAGGAAGTTATTTGGTTACATTCAATTTTGTTGTTTTCTACACTTGTAGATGTTCGTTCTAAGAACCATCACTGTTACTGCACTGTAGAAATGACGTAAGCAACTAAGTTCATGGTCAAATATGCTTTATTTTTACCATGAACAGAATCTGTTATTCAAATTCGTTCATAGTCTTAGAGAGTTTTTGCTTCTGTACCTCAAAGTTCTGTTTGACCTGAAATCAAAAACTTTTTCTGAAGTTTGTCTTTGAATACGTTTATAGCAATGGTCTAGTAGTATGACTTTTTTTTATTGCTTACGTGTTTTTGTATTTAGCCTATTAATTTTGATTAATTAAAAAGCCTAGAGATTTGTCTGTCTTAATCTCTTCTCTATGAGATAGGTTTCTTAGGGCATTTTATTGAAACAATGACTGTAATTCTTATGCGTTATTTTCTAATAGTCTTCACATTGTGGCCTGTACAGTAAACTGCGATGATTGTGGGTTACAGCAAGAGGAGCAGAGGTACAGCATTCACTGACCTGCCAAGAAGGCTTTCCTGTTTTCCCTGGTTTCTTGCTTGTTTTATTTTCCTTTTCAGTTTTTTCTAAGCTTTGGTTGAAATGTGTTACTTCCCTCTCCTTTCTTCTCCTAAACTATAGCCCTCCTGCCCTGATATTTATTTTTGTTATTATTGCCGATTTCAAACAACCTAAAGTGGTATTCTTGAGTTTCTGTTCAAGGGATTTATCAACATAAAGGATATAATCAAACTAACTTTACTCAGGGACATTCCCTTTTATAAGTTCAAATCATTTTCCTGGTGATGTTTGTAGCCTTCCTCTTGTATTAAATGCAGGTTACATCTCAAGTGTTTGTGCTCTATTTTATGTAGTATATTTTTTTCAGTTAGTAAAAGCCTCCAGTCACAAAAATTGCTAATACAAAATTACAGACCTAATTTATGATACATTTGAAATTTTCTTCCTCTGCCTTCTTATGTTTTCTTAAAATAGATACTGTGAAGTGAAGGAGATTTCACTGACTTTCATTCTATACTCTAGTACTTTTCTAGTTCAGTTTGGGTTAAAACAGAAGGAGTTGCACATGGACAGGTGTAGTAGTTTGAAAGAAAATGGCTCCCATAGGGAGTGGCACTCTTAGGACATGTGTGTGTCCCCGTTGCAGGGGACACATGTGTGTCTCTGGAGGTGGGCTTTGAAGTGTCCTTCGCTTAAGCTATGCTCAGTGTGAAACACAGTTCACTTTCTGTTGTTTTTGGATCAAGATGTAGAATTCTCAGCGACTCCTTCAGTACCATGTCAGCCTGCTTGACACCCAGCATGATGATAGCGAATTAACCTCTGAACTGTAAATTATCCTCTGTTTAATGTTTTCCTTTGTAAGAGCTGCCATTGTCATGGTGTCTTTTCACAGCAATAGAAACCCTAATGTTGGGACCATTTGGAGTCCTGGCCTCCAGCTGCTCTTCCCTGCTAGAGATCTTTACTTTCCCTTTGATTTGAGTTACTGAAAGCTGTCAAAATTGTTTACCAGCTCTGCTTCATGAGCATGGGTTGCCTTGCCTTGAGGATCAGAGGATAAGGTTTTCACCTGTTGGCCCACCTGACTGTTGGATATATAAGCCTCCAATGGTGCTATTGAATAAAGGGCTTCTTACCAGTGACTAGAGGTTCGTGTCTCTGTCTGTCTCTCTGTCGTCTGTGCTGTCTGTCTGTGTGTCTTTGTGTGTTTCAACCTCTAGCCCCTTGCCTGAAGCTCGCGAACTGTATGGAACGCATAGAACACAGACAGGCATTGTGTGCTGCACCCTAACAGTGATTACTGGGTTTCATTGTCATGTTTCCATCATGGTTTTCTAGCGAACGTAGATTTGACTCATTCTAGGTTGGATGAAGGTATTTTTGTTTACCTTTCCTTTTGGTTTCTATGAAGTAAACTACACCTTTACAATTGGTTACCTAAGCAGTTACCACATAACCATTGGGAATTCCAGCACACTTCTAGCTTCTTTCTATTGAGACATATTCATTATTTCAAAAAACTCCATATACATCATCTAAAATGACCCCAGAATTATTTTTTCTTACATGTCTCTGACCAATGAGAAATATTCATGTTCCAATATAATTTTGGTTCAAACTATTATTCAAAATTTTATCATTTCAGAATAGACTTTCATCTGTTGTGTTATCAGAAGATCCCATCCAATATACTCACCAACACTTTCAATTTCTGAGTCCAGTTAGTTTTCTACTCATGAAGTTTCCTATAACTAAGTTCTCAGGGTGAGTGCACTGAACTTTTAGAAAGATCTCTGAGCATTTATTTTAAAAGAATTCCCATAACCCAGCTCACAGGAATTCTGAGCACTTTTACAGTTATTTAAAAATTTCCCCTCTCACCTTCTCTATGGATTTGATAAACTTAATTAAGACTCAACAGATTAGTTTTCAGGACTTTTATTGTAATGTCTTGCTTCAGTGACCATGTATGTTTCTTTGAACTTCTGAGAGAAGTGTGCTCATTTTTTTTTGGAGACATAATTGAAACTGAGATAGAAAGAGTCACATTTTATCTTTCTATTATATTATTATAACTACCTAAATTGAAGAGACAGCTATATTAAGGATTATATTAAAACTTTGTGTAATTCACAGAATCACTGAAAGTAATCATGACATTATAATTTGGCGCTCTGTGTGGAAATCAGTTACCTAGGATTTCAAAAGTGTTTAGTAAACTTCAGAAAATTAAATGTGTGAAAAGATGCATTGCTCAAGATTCAGAAATGGGATATTACACTTAGATAACACATGTAGAATGATTGCTCTTTAGAATTAAATGAGGTTATCTATGAATTATTTTGTAATAATCTGCATGCCATGATACCCATAGTCAGTTGCAGTGGTTGTATGGCACAGGAAGATGAGCAGAGATGAGATTTCTCATCTAACTGATAGATGGAGTGACACAATCAGTTTGACATTATCTATAATACACGTAAAATATTGGTCTGCAATCATTGTTTTCATATGTTAACAATTTATAGAATAGATTATACTGAGTGTATTCATAATTCAGCAAGGTGTCTTAGAAGAATATATATATGTACAAATTAAAATTATCTACTACTTTCATGCTTCCAGAAGGCAATATCCAAGTTATTGAGTGACAGACAATTATTTATGTGTAGTAAAGGTATTTGACTTAAAAAATCACAAAGAAATGTTTATGCTTAATGCATATTTATGATTTATAGGCTATCCCAATAAATTTAATTACTCCACTGTATATTATTAGTCTCTGATATACATATATATGTATTTATGCATGTGTATGTATGTACGTATGTACACACACACACATATTAGAGTCCCTGAACTGTGGTCTGATATAATAAATGAAAGATGTTGGAACTGCTTGCTATCAAGAAGACAGAATATATTTGAGCTGTAATTGAGAAACTGTTTGCCCTAATTTGTTCTTGGTGATCATTTCTGAGTACTGTGTCTTCTTAAATTACATATAAATAGTATCCAAATTAGATTTTAATATCACTGAGATTTATAGTTTTTAAAGATGAAACTATCAAACATGTATTTAGATAGCTTGTCATCTTTGAAGGAATTTTCATTTTTTGTCTGAATAATTTAGGATGAGCAAATACTTCTATAAAGTTGACAAAACTAAACATAAAATAATAAAAGTATATGGTCTCTTATTGTCATTAATTTTACAAGGTCATGCTCGCTGGGGAATCTTCTTTAAACATTTAGATCTCTTATTCATTGTTAATTCTCTTATGTAGTTTAAGCTGAGCCATCATTACATATTAGCATTCTATTATATATCTACCTAAATTGAAGTGACAGTTGTCCTAATAACTATATATAAGCTGTATGTGATTTACAGTCACAGAAATTGACCAGCACATCATCTCTTGAAATGTATCTGTAGTCATAATACATGAGTATTGGGACGATGTAATCAATTGCCTCCAACTCCCGTAGTAGTGTTGTGTAGATACTTCACCAACATGATGGGCAGTATCTTTGAACTGTAAACCAGAATAAAGACTTCCTTTCTTAATGTTGTTTTTGTTATGGTATTTTACCAAAGTCACTACACACATGTAAAAACTTAGCTTCTACAATAGACCCAGTTTTTTAATAAATTCTCAGGGTAAAATACTAACTCCTTGTTTTGTATTTACATTAGCCTATCTGTGGATGAATTTTGTTTGTGGTCGTTTAAATCACTTCTTGTCAGTTATTGCAATTTGAATTGCCATGGGAATTTCCACACATGCAAAGATTTGTGGCTGCACAATTGCTGTGGGTGGACAATAGAATTCCATTTAACTCCAGGTACTGAGAAAAGAAGGCTAAGACTGGATGTGTAATTCCTCTGGGTAGAAAGATAGCCTAGAAGCTCTTAATGCAGGACAAAGTAGGAAAATAAAGAACCTGCCGGGACTGATGCATCCTCTCTTTTTAGAGGGAAAGAATGAGATGCCTTGAATCAAAGTTAAGCTCTTTCGATTCAGCAGACCTGGGTAAAATGAAGTAATTTGTACAATGCTTAATTTTGCCATTAAATTCCTTTAAAAGCTATTACAAGTCTGCCTCAAATTGTTAAATTGATGCAAATCAATTTAATATTAGATATATAATTATCCATCATCAAAGATAAACATTTTTTCAAAATGATTGAGAAGTCAGTAAAGATTTCAATACTAAATAAGAATTTTTTTTTGCTAGAAAGAATTCTTTATTAATGGAATAGCATTTGATGTGATTAAATAGAAAAATAAATCTTTTGCTTTGTAATTTGTTATATTTTTCTGCATCTTATTGTTCATTTTGGTTTGATTTTTGTGATATGTAACTGCCAATTCTTTCCTAACTGGTATGATAATTTTCAACCTCCCAAAGATAACATTATACACATATCATTGTTGGAAATAGTTCCCTGCTACTTTGTACAATACAGGGAGAAGATTTGTAATTTTTGGAGGGAATGGGAACGGAGACCTGGATGAAAGAAGGTGAGGATCCATCATGGCAAAGGAGACAGATGGCAGTCCTCAGGAGTAGGCACTGCTAAACAGTTTGAGAGAAAAACATAAACAAAGATGTGCTGATAAAAAATGTTTGTGAAGTGATATATGATACTCTAGTTCTTGTTATTTGCAAGATTTTTACAAAGGTTTTAATTCTTTGGGAAAACTATTGATAAGTATTTGGGTGACATGTGTTCACTGAGGTTTATATTCATAGAGGGCATGAGTGCTCACAAGTATTAGAGAAAACAGTAATATTAATCATGAAGGGTTGTCCCCTCCATTGAGGAACTGGATACCTGTTTTCCATTCAGAAGGCTGGCAGTGGATGTTGTTAATGGCCAGGTGACCTTTGCTTTCTGTAGAGTCAAGTCTCTCCCAAATCGCTCAAAACGTTTGTCCAAGACTGTCCTTCCCTAGACCTTTTTCTTTAGCTTTGTTTTTTAGTCAATACAATCCATCTTTAGTGGAGATGTCACATATACTGTATAGCCTGCTAATTTTGTTCTGTCTTGGAAAGAGATCACATCAGATCCTAGGCCCTTGAGCTATAGAACTCTTCTTCATTGTAGAGACACTTTGCAAAAGAGTTTCTGTGTAGTCATGCCTTAAACTTTATTGTGCACATGGGTTTGGGATAATGGATACCAGGAAATTTTTTTTTCCAAAATTGTACTGGATTTAAATATGTCTTAACTAAACTGGTCACATTAAACCAGGTCTCCTTCATGTCTTATGTGGATCATTTCTCTGTGGAAACATATATTAAGTTATTCATTTACATGAAAATTAGGCAGCATATTCCTAAAATGACTTAGCCAGGATGCTCCTGTGTGAGCGTATGGGGACAGATCTGAAGAGCTCCAAAATTTTAACCACTGTGTCTTACTACATATTAGTGATCATAAAAAATGAAAATAAACACAAATGAAAAGTAGGAATCTTCTGAGTTCTTTCTAGGGAATGTTGACATCTCCACGAGTCCACATCTTTCTAGGTCTATAGGAATAGCGTCAGTTTTCCAAAGTTTTTATGAGGATATTAGCCTTTTAGATTCCTCTTAAATCATTGGGTTAGATTCTTTTTTAACCTAATGCCTATTAAGGCATTTGAAAATTCTTAGAATTGATCATTTCTAGAAGTGGGTGCTCCTGAGCACCTCTGTGGTGTTTGAGGCTTGTCCCTTGGTCAGAGAAGTGTGTCTGGTAGAGAGAGGGCAAAAGTTCTGCTTACTGCTTCTAGGAGAAGCAATTCATTATAGCTGATGCCTTTGAGTTTGCTCCAGGCCTGTTGTATGGTGACTGCCAGGTAGGTGGTGTTCAAAGGTCCTCCCAAGTCAGGCTGGAGACTTCCCCCAAGCTAGGATGAATAGGATGTGTACAGGGAGGCTGACTTGGCTCAGAGCATGCTTCTCTTGCCCAGAGTCAGATGGCTTTCTGAATAAAGCAACCACTTTCTTGCGTTGTTGGAGTACTTTGGCTAATTTCCAGAGTTCTGAAATGTTGTTTTTAAGTATTTAATATTTTTTCCTAGTTCTATTGCTTTTGTGGGAAAATGGATTTTGGAGTGCTTACTCTGTTATTTCCAAAGCATTTAAAATAACTCCCTTTAATTGGTTAATTAATATGCTATAATTCAGCCTGATAAACTAGTCATTATCAGTACATTCATAATTATGCTTTGGATGCTGGGTAACAAGATTATGAGTTGCCCAGTGATAATTATGTATACCATTAGCACATAGTATTCTAGAAGAAATGTGGATATTTTGATAAAGATTTAATTTTAATTTTTCTCTGATATCCATTATCCTGATTATCTACAATAAAAAGTATAAAATATACCACAAATATTCCTTATAATATTTAAAGTTCTACAGACTACATTTAATGAATCAAATTATCTTTCACAAGACAGCACAATTCTTACTTTCTCAGTATTTTTTTCTTTCTTTTCTTTTATCTCTGTTGCAGATGGTTTATAGTAACCAGCCAAAATGACTGAAAACATAATAAAAATAATAAGTGTTGCATTTATTTTCTGTAGGCTTTGCTATTTTCATGGTGTAGCCATTATTTTATTAGTAGAATCCTAACATTTCCATCAACCCCAATTCTCTTTAACATACTTTGCTTATATATGTATAATACATTTAGGAACACTATAAACATTGGTAAATAGGTGTTTTACTTTGTCCGTGGCCCAAATTCCTATGAATTTTATGTAAATCATCAATCTTCTCTCTGTTGTGGTTTATCCTGTCCATTCAGATCTAATAAATAAGCTTTAAATAGGACATTGGCCTCATATCCTGAGCAATGTACTTGTTTTTGCTTCACCAGGGAACGCAAGAAACCATGAGTAAGTTTGGGTGATACAAACATTTCTAGTGATTGCCACAACCTCTGAATACCCAGCCAGTCGTAAATATTGGTGGAAGTTGAAGTTCAGACCAACCCATATCCTTGACTCCTACGACTGACAATTCCTGTTTGATTTTAACATAATAACTGAGTGTATTCCTGAATCCTGGGTTTCCTAGTCTTTTAAAATCTCTATATTCTTCAATAATTATTCTTCATAAATCTTCCCTGTGTTAGTATCTTTGTAAATCTCTTTAAAGTTTATATATTTACAAGGGTTACTAATGATCAAGGTCTCATTTATCTTATTTCACAAGAATCTTGCCTTCTGGGGGGCATCGTCTATTACAGATCGCCGTGTCCTAGTTTTGGAAAGAAGCAGAAGTAAAATGTGGTGATTCAGCCACTGGCAGGCTACCTTTCTGATTCAAACTTTAGTGTGTGTGTGTGTGTGTGTGTGTGTGTGTGTGTGTGTGTGTGCATGTGTGTTGTGCTTTGTGTATGCTGCTGATAGTCATTAGATCCATTTGTGTAGGCAGGACTCTAAACACCTAACCATTATTCTGTACACCACAAGAGATTTATAAAATTAGTGAAAGCAACACAAAACCAGCCAGTATAATTGCCAACAGATAATAACCAGAGTGAAGCAGCCTTTCACATTGCCTTTGCAAGCATCAGTATTTACTTAGTGTTCACTCTGTGGCCTTCCAGTACCACAGTATAACCACTAACTGCCTGCATATATTCATAAGATGATTTACTTGCCTGCTATAAAAATACATAGTTTTTGTAAAAGGCTTATTATTTTAGCACACCCACAACCCTTGTTACAAACAAAGTAATTTTTCTTTGTTTGGTGCCATTTCTATAACACACACACACACACACACACACACACACACACACACTTTGTTATTCTCTGAACCTCTCCAATATTTGATGTGTTGATAAGCACTTAGTATATTGACACAGAAAGACCTGTGGCATAACATTCTTATAGGGATAGAAATTAAAACCCTCTGTGTCTGGAAGTTGGATAGATGGTTCAATAATTAAGATCACTGATCTTCCAGAGAACCAGGGTTTGATTCCCAAAGCCACATGGCAATCCACAACCTCTGTAACTCCACTTCCAGAGTCTGATAATCTCTTTTGGCCTGTTTCAGTGTTGCATATCACTGTAAACATTCTCTCTCTCTCTCTCTTTCTCTCTCTCTCTCTCTCTTTCTCTGTCTCTCTCCCTTCCTGCAGTACTTGCCTGTGATATGTACAAAGCATTGTAAGCTGGTGTGTATACCAATATGTACACACAGAGGCCAGAGGACAGTGATTTTTTTCTGTTTGTCACTGAACTTATGTCTTAACCTGAAGCCCAAGAGAACCTCCAGTCTCTGCACTGACCTCCATCTCTGGTTTTACATGCATTGAAACTGCCTGTGGTGGTTTGGGGATTCAAATTCAGAACTCATACATACACAGTCAACTTTCTTACCCACTGAGCCTTCTCCCTAGGCTCCCTAAATGACCTCTTAATATACTGCACAATGTTAAGTAAAAGGAAAGCAACACAAAATCTTGATTTAAAATGTTTGTAATAGGATTTATTACACAT
This sequence comes from Ondatra zibethicus, assembly GCA_004026605.1. Taxonomy (NCBI): domain Eukaryota; kingdom Metazoa; phylum Chordata; class Mammalia; order Rodentia; family Cricetidae; genus Ondatra; species Ondatra zibethicus. Next base: position 70,119 of record PVIU01006971.1, on the reverse strand, counting down.
GTTAGGGTCTAGATATTGTTTTAAGATACTTATATTATTAACTCATTTAAGATTCATAATGGCCCTGTGAGGTCAGTGTGTTTATTATATCTATTATTAGATGGGGAAATTCAGGTACAGGTGATTTACTTAACCACTTAAAAATCAGGAAGCCAGACATTAAGGATTCATACTCTTCCTATTTGGCTTTACAAGAAAACATACATAGAGAATGAAGGAAGAGGAAAAATAAGAAAGAAGGAAGAGAAAAAGCAAACAATTACTTTGTGATTCTTGTCATGCTTCTGATGTGGGATGCCACTCTGTATGCTGTGAATATGTTTCATTACCATTGGTTAATAAAAAAGCTCATTTAGTCATCAGCCAGGCAGAACAGAGGCAAGTGGGAAATTCAAATAGAGATACAAGGGAAAAAAAGGTGGAGTCAGGGAGACACCAGCAGCCACTGGAGAAGCAAGATGTGTGGTAACACCACAGCAATACATAAATTAATAGAAATGGGATAATTTAAGTTATAAAAGCTAGTTAGTAATAAGCCTGAGTCATCGGTCAAACCTTTTGTAATTAAGTCTCAGAGTGGTTATTTGGGAACTGGTGGGTAGGAAAGAACCCTCCAGTTGCATGTTTTAATCCTTGCTGCTACTTGTTTCATTCATACTTCTATTGAAACAATTCATAAGAACACACACACACATCTACATAATCTCTCTCCTCCCTCCAATCCTTCCCATATCTCCCCACTACCTCTCAAATTAATGACCTCTGAGTCTTTGCTAGTTATAGTTACACACACATGCATACATACATACACATAGACACACACACACACACAGAGCGAGATAGAGAGAGAGAGGAATATATAAATACAACCTGATGATTCTAGTTAGTATTGTTTATGTGTATAAGGTTTCAGGAGTGATCACTTAGTATTGAATAACTATAGTGGGCTTATTCCTGGGAAAGACAAATTTTTCCTCCTTCAGTAGTTGTTAATTGCCTGCAGCTCTTATTTAGGGGTAAAGCCCTATAAAATGTCTTTTATCCATTTTGGATTGTCACCTTCAGGTTTTAAGCAGTTTGAAATTTCATGGGTGTGGCTTCCCTGTAATATCTAAAAGACATAGTCTAGCAGAATACTTCTTATTCCTCTGACTCTTGCAATATTTCCACCCTCTTTTGCAGTCTCCCAAATTATTGTTAGAGGCTGGGCTCTAATCTGGAAAAGCAGAAGTCACTGCTCTCCAACTCACTTTAATGTTAAAAAGGGTCTGTACAATAACAAGTGCCTGGTAGTATAAATATGCTATTTATTTTGGGAAGCTCTATTTAAACACATTGCTGATATGCATGAAAACTTGATTTGGTACTTAGATGTGCTTTACAGTTAAATTTTAATTCCGTAATTAACCGACAAGTAGCTTTCATACTCATGCGAAGTGAGCAAGATGATGCCACCAGTTGAATCTCAGCCAGCAAGCAGTGGAGAGAAATAACTGTATTCTCAATGACTGCAATGAGTCCTTGTAGAATAGATACAAAAATAGAAACCAAATGTGAAAGTCCATGAAGAAAAATGGAAAATAGATGGTGACCCCCTCCATCAGGAGAAGGAAAAGTTGCCAGGCAGTGAATTTACAGTGTTAAAAAGGATAAATTGCTTGTTGAATCTACTCATCATCTTTGAGGTACGTCTGATCATAAAAGCAGTCAGTTTTGTTAAAATAATGCAAAATATATTCTGCCTTTTGTCTTTATGTTGTTAGACCTGTAATTCCATCAAACCAAAATAATTTTTAGATCAGTGGACCATAAAACAATCCTTAATGTTGCTGTAATTTATGATTTATAATTAGAATATATTTATAAATGTATAATATAAAATATATTTTAAAACAGTTCCTACTTTTATTTGAGGAAAGAGAAAAGGGTTACATTTAGGAAATATTTAATTTACATGATGATCTCAAAGTTTCCGTTGGGACATTTCTTTCTGTAGTCTGTCTATTGAAGTGCTTTTAAAATGTCACATTATGTTCATGAAAAGTAGTGGCTGCATTTTCACAGAAGCATTTTTCATAGTTAAACCTCTCATTTATTCACAGTGTGTGTCTTCAAATGCCAAAAGAAATGAGAACACATTTTTATTTTGTGGTTCTTTATTAAAATCTTCATTTCCTCAGACAAAGCAGACTGCCTTAAGACCTTAGGTCAGTAAGAAGTGTTTCTATGGACTTAAAGTTTTTAATCCAAAGGTTAGTTAACCTGGTAGAGCATTTTCCTAACAGTTTTTATTAATGACAACTAGGCACTGTTTTACCCAAGGGGAAAGTCTCTGTCTTATAACTCACCCAGAAACAGTTTAGGAAACATGCATCTAGATTTATGTATCAATAACAACAAGAATGAGAACAACTTCACTAATATACTGAATATATTACATCTACATAATATCATGCTACTTATTATTTATTAAAATAACTCCAGATGAAAATAAAGGTATCCATGCATAAAGATATTCATAATAGAATTTCCAAATTTTTAATACACATGTATGTTTCTACTTATCTATATATCTTAAAGATGTATAAATTAAGTACAGGGTGATATACAAAAATTGATACTAAATATATAACAAATAACAGTCTATACTGATATTGCATTGGAACATAATATACATGAAAGAAACACTAAAATGTGTTGTCAAAATTATATTTACACTAAAATTACAATTAAAAGTTATGTAACAATGTAAAGTACAAAAAACATGACTTAAGCTCTTTGAATGACAGGTAAATTACTTCATTTCCTCCGGAGGGGTTTTATTGCTTAATTCACTTTTTACCTAATCCTATTTATTAAAACAGAAATAAATAAATAAATATGTATGATGATATAAAATTCAAGTGGGATTATTTTTATTATTTTTGAGAGACATGTTTTAACGATGACTAATAAAATAAAAGGGAAGGACTTTTTGAAATTTTTGATTTTCAAGTACATACATTTTATCTAAATTATCTATATGTTTCTTCCTTTATAAGAAAAGATACAGCTCCCATTGATATATCTGTAGACAAAGACTTATAGAGATAGAGAGCTAGCTAATGAGAGAGAGAGAGACAGAGAGAGAGAGAGACCTCGGAAGAAAATAGTATAAAACCTTTCAAATATCCTTTTTTATTGAAATTGGTTTTTAATATATAGCTTTTGCTAGACTGTAGCTTTCTATTGTGACCAGGCTGGCCTTGAATGTGCATAGTTTTCCCAATTTAGGTTTTCTAGTGCTATAGTACAAGTAGATGTTATCATATACAGCCTTCAAAAATCCTAGAGTTACTTAATTTATTCAAATATATTTTTCATTGAATTTTATGTGAACAAATACTATTATGTGTATATTTAAATGACTTAAGTCAGAGAGGTGTATAAATACCACCTCTCTGCATTACTTTCATAAGTCATTCTGTGATCCTAGAGATTTAGGGATAGTGTATTTTTTTTCTTCTAGTTTGGTGAAGCACTGAAGATGTAAGTAATGAATAAATAAACCAATCATTATACTTAAGAAACACTGGCAATATTCTCCAAGTGTTCTCCAAGGGACAATTCTGCAATACGTACTGATGGAGACATGTAGATGACTTTCTAGTTGGAACACAGTGGCGTGGCTTTGATTTAAGCCTCTGAGTTCTAGAAAAAAATAAATTTAAGTTCATTAAACTTAGCACTGTGTGCTAAATGCAGATCAGCTCATTACTGAACATCAACTCAATCATTGATGAAAGCTCTTTGAAAGGCCCATCATTATAATATTAAATGTCATTTTATTACTCAGACAGTAACTGCCTGATTAAAATCTTAAATGGATGGGGCTCATTGAGAAGACATATTGAAAGTTTCTTTCAGCTGATTGAAGTCGGCATTAAAGGGAAATATTGGTAGGAATGACTCCTTGTCTTGCTTCAATATTTTCTTGTGTGTTCTGTTTCCTTTGATGTCTTAGCCACTTTGCTTGTGACAAATACCTGACGAGATGCAATTTAAGAGTGGGAGGGTTTATTCTGGTTACAGCTCCAGAAGATACAGTCTGTCATGTGACAGGAGATCTCCTGGCAGGAAAGAAAAGCTTTCTGGTAACACTGCCTTTGCAACCAAGAAGTGAGGCCTCCAGTAACCCACCTCCTCACGGAAGGCTCTGCTTCCTATAGGTTCCCCCAGTCATGATTCTTTCAAACACTGCCATCAGATAGAGGATATGTGTTCAAATATGTGAACCGCTGAGGGGCATTTCTCATTCAAACCACACAACAGACATGGAGAGTTTATCTCATTTAAGATATTTTTGCTTTGATACCTCAATTTTGTATCTTTTATAAAATTAAATTTATTCTTAGGCATTTTCATACATGTATAAGATGTGCTCTAATTACTTCCATCTCCCATTTCTGTCAGCTCCTATTTTTCCATAGTCACCCTTGTCTTTTGTGTTGTCTTCTAGTTCACCAAGACCATCTATGTGATCATGAGTTTAGAACTGTCCATTGGATCTCAGTAGGTTCAGCAGTAGGTGAACAACTGAAAACAATAACCCCCTATTCACAGAATCTTTAACTAGCCAATAGTTCAACAGGGAGAGATAAGGCCCCACAAGCCCTTCTCCTATCCATAACTGATAATGGAAGCTGCTGTGAGTTCAATAATGCAATGGCTGCATCATGCTCAGAAGAAAATATTACATAATTCTACCTTTGGTCTTTTGCTTTCTTTCTATTTCCTCTATTGTAATGTTCTCCTACCATCAGATAAGGTACTATAAATGTTGTGTTTAGGGTTGAGCTCTTCTCAGTACCTTGTGTGGACTGGAATTTCTGCATTCACTATTATTCATTACAAAGAATGGCTTTTTTCATTAAGATTGAGAGTATCATTTATCTATAGTTTTAAACAAGATTTTCGAAGATAGTTTTACAGTGTGTAATTTAAGCAACAACATTAGTAAAATGTGTACTTGTGTGAGTATCACCAAAGAAAAAATATAAGGAAATTTGAACTGTTCCCTAAATACTTATTTTATATCCACATACAATTGCAGGTCTCAACTTTCAACAAAGAAGCTTCCTTTTTCAGTGGATGGTAATTTATATGGTTCACAGCTGTTCAACATGCATACAATAAGAGACTGAAATATCCGCCCCACATAGGACATCTGTACACACTGCATCCCCGCAAGATTCTTCACAGAAAAGGGGCAGAAAGACTGTAAGAGTCAGGAGTTAGCAACTGACTGATGTAAATCAACATTATTCCAGGCACAACATGGAAGTTACATGAATGAACTCATAGATAATAACATCCTATGGCTGAAAAACTACATATGTTGGATGGAGAAATTAGGGTAGAATTTAGCTAGAAATGTCTTCCCTTTTATTAGACCAATATGAATGACAAATCTTTACAATGTACAATTATATTATCCCACAGCAAGGTAGAACTATTATAACTAACTATAATTAGACTTGAGGGCACTTCCATACAAGGCAGACCATGTAAGGTAATATAAGTTTGATCAAACGCATATAGTTAAGGAAGTCATTGATACCTGCTGGAAACTTATTCTGTTATATTTCAATGAATATATTTAAACATGGACTTGCCTTCAATCCCCTCAAATAGCTAAAAAAGATAGTTGGAAGGACTTTTCTAAGTCTAAATTTTAAAATATGTCTTCTTACCACATCTACTTTGATAGATTTGCAATAACAAGACATTAAATTTACCTGGCCTAATCATAAACTTATTTCAATAAAATAATTGTTTTATATTTTTAATTCTATGTTTTATCAAAAAATACTTATGTATATCTCTGAGGTATTATTTATATTTTACATTACTACTCCAGACTTTTGATGATTTAAATATTCTCTGATTACTAAATATTGAGACAACTTTTATTTATTTTTTTAAATAAAAAAATATTATTTGTTTTGCACCTTAGCCACAGCTTACCCTCCTTTCTCTCCTCTCAGTCCATACTCCCCTCCCTTCTACTCTCCCCCCCCCCATCCTTTCATCCTCAGTTTCATTTTAGGAAAGGGCAGATCTCCCCTGGCATATCAAGTTGCAACAAAAATGAAGACCTTCCAATCTATTAAGGCTACAGTAGTTGACCTAGTATGTGGAGTAGGGTCCCAAAACCCAGAAAAAGCATTGAAGACATCCCCTTTTCCCACCATTAGGAATCACAGAAGAGGACAAAGCTATACAACTATAGTATTTATACAGAGTACCTAGGTAGTCCAATGCAGGTTCCATTGTTGTTGGTTTAGTCTCTGTGAGCCCCTATGAGGGCAAGTTAGTTGATTCTGTGAGATTTTTTTCTAATATTCTAGACCCCTTTGGCTAATATAATCCTTTCTCACCCTTTTCTGCCAGATTTCCCAATCTCAGCCTAATATTTGGCTGTGGGTTTATATCTGTTTCCATTAGTTAGAGGATGAAGCCTCTCAGATGACACTATGTCTAGGCACCAATCTGTGTATATAACAGAATATCATTAGGCATCACTGAATTGACATTTCTTTTTCCTCCAGTCATGTTTGATATAATCCTAGGTCTCTGGGTCATCCAGCCTGTGGTCCCTGGTTCTCTAGGCAGTGTCAGGGGTGGGCTTACTTTCCTGTCATGGGGTTTAGGCTAGGCAAGAGTGGTTGGCCACTCTCCAAATCTCTAGACCACTTTTACCCCAACACATTCCATAGGTAGAGCTAGCCACTAGTTAACCATAGAAGCTAGACAATGGTGGCACACACCTTTAATCCCAGCACTGGGAAGGTAGAGAGAGGAAGCAATATGGTATGATATAGACAGGATCTTGACCCTTTCAGATTAAGGAATGAGATAGGTAGGAAGCAACTGGCAGCTGCTCCTGGTTCTTGATCTTTCAAGTTTTCCCCCAGTATTTGATTCCTGATGTTATATTGTTAAGACTAATTAGGCTCACACTTCAATACTCTATCCTACCTTGATGAATCCAAAGCTTTATAATTAATTTTTTTAAAAAATAAATCTAAAACTATCTATTTAGACCACAAAACATTTTCTAGATAAATAATTTAAGCGTTTATGTCTCTCAACCTTATAAATTTTGTATCTCTTATGTATGTTATTTTTTTTAATTGGTAAAAAGAAAAACTGTAAACTATAAATATTTGGTCTTAAGTCCTCATCAGTGACCCAAGAGAGACACAATATAATTTGAGTAAAAAGGAAGTACAGAGTATACAACTTCCAAATCTACAGAAATGACAGAAACAGATGACTGCCTGGACAGTCACCCAAGGTTTCTCTCTAACATTGGAGCATTCACCTTTGGCTTAAGGCCTAGCATATCTGACAGACTTTTCTGTGAAGCAGGAATTTTGAAGGATTGTCCTATCTTGTCTTGGCAAAGTACAACAGATACTTTCCTGTGTGTTCTACTTTTTTTTTTTTTTTTTGGAAAGGATTCTATCCGTAACTGAGGCTAGGACAGTTTCTTTGTCCAGGCGCTAGCTTTATTGACAAAGAAAGCAAACTACATATGGCAATTCTTTGATGTCCATCATCTTTTTCTGAAGTGATTTGGTGCTGCCAGGAACAGATATGTCTTGATGTCATGAAAATTCATATGTTATTAAATATCTTAAATGTCATATTGTGTATGTCTTTGAAGTGTTTGAAGATCACTTATCTATCTAAAATATATGTGTGACCTTGAAAATATACCTAACATGACTATAAGATTGACTGTTCTAGATGGCTATTAACCTGAATTTCTTTATTATCTTAAATTGCTTTCAAAGACTAAAAATTTATTCTATATTTTTAGTTTTGTTTTTTCTTTCTCAAGACAGAGTTTCTCTGTAGCTTTGGAGCCTGTTCTAGAACTAGCCCTTGCAGACCAGGCTGGCCTTAAACTCACAGAGATCCATGTGACTCTGCCTCCTGAGTGCTGGGATTAAAGGCATATGCTACAACTTCCTGGCTTCATTACATTTTTAAATGAATTGCATAGGTACAATACCTTAAACAAGAGTAGAAATGTATATACAGTATAACAAAAATAACCTCAAATTTGTATCAATATACAAAAAAATCCATACCAATATAAAATATTTGAGATTAATAGTTGTTTTTTCAGTTTAAAGTAGATTCAATAATCTACCTGTTTCTCTTATCATTCCTATATCTCCCTTTTTCTTTATAGAATGAGATCACTGAATCTAATCTCCTTTGTTTATGTTTTGCTGACCATTACCAATAATTACTTGAACCACCCCCTGAAATGATGACAAATATCCATAATCCACTAAATGACCAAAAATCACCCACCCCACCTCTTGCGAATGTGGTTGTCATGTTTTCTAAACTGCTTCCTGTTTTTGGAGTGATAACATCTTCATGGGACCTTGAGAATATGAAGATAATGTCAAGTCTTAGTGGAGGTAGCTGTTGTACAGTTTTGGTGTGATGCAATAGTGCAAGGCTTACCTGAAGTCCTGATTGGAGTAGTCTGTGAGTCTGGACCATCTCAGCAAGCAACATTGGAGCTGTGATGGATGCAGGGCTGTTAAAGATATTTTCCCACTCTGTATGTTGCTGTTTTATCCTATTGGCAGTGTCCTTTACCTTACAGAAACTTTCCAATTTCATGATGTCCCATTTGTTAAGTTTTGATCTTAGCACTTATGCTATTGGTAGTCTGTTTAGGAAGTTGTCTTCTGTGCCAATGCATTCATTATTATTTCCCACATTCACTTCTATCACGCAATATATCTGGATTTATGTTGAGGTCTTTAATCCACTTGTACTTGAATTTTGTGCAGAATGATAAATAAGGATCTATTCACATTCTTCTACATTCTGACATTCAGTTAGATCAGTATTATCTGTTGAAAAAATGCTTTCGTTTTTTTCCATTGTATAATTTCTGCTTCTTTGTTGACAATCAGATGTCCATAGGTATGTGGATTTACATCTGGGTCTTTGATTCAATCAGTTTATCCACTTGTCTCTTTTTATGACAATATCATAAAGCTTTTATTGATATACCTTTGTAGTAGAGCTTGAAATCAGGGATGATTATACCTCAGAAAATTCTTTTACTGGATAGGGTTGTTTTAGGTCTCCTGAGTTTTTTCCTTTTCCATATGAAGTTGAGTATTGCTCTTTCAAGGTCTGTAAAGAATTGTGTTGAGATTTTAATGGGAATTGCATTAAATCTGTAGATTACTTTTGGTAAGATGGCCACTTTAACTATCTTAATCCTATCAATCCATGAGTATGGAAGACCTTTCCATCTTCTGATATTTTCTTCAATCAACCATCTATTAAGAGTTAATTTGAAAAAGTTCTATACACTATATACTAGTTACATTAATGTGATTAAAGGAGTGAAGTCTGAGTTAAGGTTCTGTCTGTTTTTAGCTTTTGGAAATTTTCTAATGTTTGTCTAGCAGTGGGAAAGTAAGGTTTAATATTATTGTTTCAGTTTTGACTACCTAATAGTTCCAGAATGTTTTGTTAATTAACTACAATTGTAGTCATAAAGTCATGGTCACAGTTATTAAGTTGAATTTTCTATTCTCTCTGTCTCTCTCCTTCTTTCCTTTCTCTTTTCTCCCTTTCTTTCTTTTAAATATTTTCTGGCAAATTACTTAATTTTGGACACCAACTCTTTATTACTGAAATGGAACTGTAATTCTAGAGTTTTGAGTGTTCAATATATGTGAATTATGTACAACATTGAATAAAGTGGAAACTAATTGCCTTCTTCCTTTTTCTTTGACCCCATTTTGCAGAGAAAGGCTGTATGTCACATTAAAGCTAGTGTTGCCAGCACTGCATTCCCTTTGAAGTTCACTGTCATGCAGTTTATTGACATCACTGTCATGGCATGCTCACAGGTCTTAATAAAACAGAAGACGTTACAGTTGGAGAATGCTTCCTGCCCATGACATAGTTGATAGGCATCATGATTATTTGACAAAAACTTTAAAATAAACTATATTTTTTCCTCTTTCATATTTCCATATAATTACATAAAATTGATAATGAAATTATTGGAAATATTTAAATTCTGATTCAAAGTCCAAGTTATGAGGACATCATTTAATGATTCTGTCTCCTTATATAATAAACTATGAATAAAAGTATTAAATCATTTAGTTTCTACCTGTTTTTATCTCTGTCTCCCTACACTCTGTCATCACCATGGAGATACCAAAAATTTATCACTCGGGAGTAAGCTTTTATCCCTAGGTTTTTTTTTTTCTTATCAGAAGGTAGGCAAAAAAATCTCCAGAATTTTTCTACTTTCTGAAAGAGGTATTCAGAACATTAATTTTGAGGAAATTGTAAAGACTGAATACATGGGGAAGCATAGAAAGATTCACTCACATAGGAATATCATTCAAGTGAGATGGATGGTTCAGTGAGTAGGATGCAAGAAGATGGCACTAAGACTGAGATCCCAAAGATTCATGGGCATGTACAGAAGCAACTCAAACATTTGGATACTGTGTCTTCTAGTATGGGGTAATCCAGCTAATGCCTCCTTGTTCATGTAGTCTGTTTTTAAAACTTAGCATTAATGTCAAAACTAATTTAAGAGGTTTTATATTTAAATCTTTATTTATTACTTTTAAATTTAAATCTTACTATAAAAATGTTTCAAATATAAAAAAAGAATTAACTGACCAAAATTTACCAAAGCAAAGACCATACAATTTCATGAATTTCTACATAGTTAGAGTACTTATTTGGAACAGAGGATGTGGAGTTTCAAGTATTTTACTCTTCCTGTAGTTTCAAGTATTTTATCCTTCAAGTATAGTTTCCTTCCTTGCATTTATTCACTACCAAAAATGAAATCTTCATTGTTGGGTTACAACTGGCATCACAACATGAAATGTAAATGAGAATAAATGTAGAAAGGAAGTATATAGCTTCTTATGCCCCTTTGTTTTTATGTGTAGAATGTCAAGTTCTAGATCCAATAACCAGCCTCAACATTGCATTTAAAGAAATACGGGAGAAAGAGTGATGGAGGAAATAGGGAAGAAGAAGAAGGGAGGGGGGAGGAGGGGGAAGGAACGGAGAGGCATGGGAGGAGACTAAGAGCACCAGGGAAGCTAGTAGGAGACGAAAGTACAAGGAGGACATGAGAAGGATTCAGGACCAGTGGCCCTATGTAAAAATTCATTTTCTTTATTTCCAAGAAATGAACAAGAAAGCAAAAGCATTAGTCATCCTGTCTGTCATTTAGGCAAGCTGGCTTTATAGATAGAATGATGCTATCATATTGTATCTGTTTTACATTGACAAACACAGGACATTTTGATTGGTTCACCAACTTGAATAGCATGGAGAAATGCACAGATACTTTCAACTGGGATCAGTGTTCTTGAAAGCTCTTCTTGGTTTTGTAAGAATGAAAATGGAAACCAGATTTACAAAGTGTTTGGTCAGTGGACAAAGTTGAAAGGTAGGACATAATTTTAAAGGCAAAAATAAAAAACCTGCATGCTACAGGTTTGTATAAAATTTTAATAGTGATAGTAAGTTCATATTTCCAACACAAGCAGTTTTCCATTCTTCATCATGTCTGGTGTTTTTGTGAAACTAGAACTATATGCTAGGTTAATATTAAGTCTTCTTTGTGTTCCTATAAAATTACTATTTGTACTTGTATGCATTACCCTTACAAAAGAATCACATGATTTCATACTTTTGCAAATGAATAATACAAAAGTAAAGGCAGATAAGATGGTTAAATAATTCACCAGTGAATAATAAAACAGATAAAATATAAGATAGTTTATAGAATTCATTGCTTAGTAAAGTATCCAATTTAAATTTAATTAGTAAATAACAGTATACAAGTTTTGTAAACAAGTGTTATAGTCAACCTTCTAGCAGTGAATTCACAGAAACCCATATACCACTTCTACAGAGCAGTTTGTGAACAATGTTCTAAAAGCAGTTGGACTTGAATTTTCCAGATGGTGTGATGCTTGGTTATCATAGTTGACCTAACACAGCATAGAACCACTTGAAAAGATAGTCTCAATGAGGAACTGATTGCCTGCTAGAGTGCTCAGTGGGAAAGCCTGTGGTGGAGACTGCCTTGGCTGTGCTAATTGCTGTTGGCAGATTCAGCGAGAAAGTGGGCAGTCCATACCTCGTGCTTTGGCCCTGGACTATGTATCAAAGGAAAGAAGGAGTTGAACAGTAGCAAGCAGGGTCCTATTCCTTTTCCGTGTTCGCACTGTGGCTATGATTACCTGCTTCATGCTCCTACTCCCTTGACTTCCCTAGAAGTAGGGACTGTATCCTAGAATCGCTAGTTAAAATAAGCCATTCTCCCCTAAGAGTCTTTTGTCATGGTGTTTTATCAAAACAACAGGAACAAAGCTAAGGCAGAAATAATATGAATTAAAAGAACAGCCATAAGGAGTAAAATAAAAAAAAAACAGAGAGAGAAATGGGAGAATAAATGGAGAGTAAAAATTTATAATTGATAAGTTATAAATATGGGACAAGGAAACAGTATTCAGCTTTGTATGTTGATAGCTAAAGGAGCAAAAAAACTCATATAAATAATTTAGACTTTTTAACAGAGGAGAGGTTTCAGGAATTCTCTTAATTTAATGACTACAAGTTAAAATAAAATGCAAGGATAGTAAAAACAAAATGGCACAGCTACACCCGCAGGAGCTTGTGACGGCACGCTACGAACTTAGAGCAGCCACAATAGCAGACACCAGAGAGCTTGTAAATGTATCAGCTGCCCCTAACAGAGACCATGTCTGGTCAGCAGGCCTCCCAGGCTAGCTCCTAGCTCTGACCCTCTTCCTTGTAGATGATCTCCCTTAAGATGTTTGAAGATTACATTTTTAATTGCCTCACTGATTGAAGTGATGCTTTCTTATTTCTCCTCTTTATTTTCTGACTGCAGATTGAACCTAGGGTCTCAGACATACACATAGAAGTCTCCCATCAAGCTATACCCTGAACTCCTACTTCCTCTGCATACAAATCCTGAACACGCTACAGTTTTGAAATGGATAAGTGAAATTCAAATTTATTCAGTTTGTTTACCTTCATCAGTCTACCATATTATTTCAGTTTTTTCCATAACATATGTTATTAATCTGTGTTAAATGTGTCAGAATTGCAAACTGAAATTAAAAACAAGAGAAAGTGTCGAAAAGCTGAAGGGAAACCAATAAGCTATAAATGATTACAATGTAAAGATAATGTTCTAAGAAAGTTATTCTGGATTTAAAAAGTGCAAAGTGTACAAAAGTGTAGAATTATTTTGAAATAATAACTTTTGTTTTAAAGAAAGTGCAAGAACTGATTAAATATAGAATTTCCTGGCAATTGGTGCCTTAGTTCTTTATTTTGATGTCAGGAAGTAGTTAAATTTTGACTTCCTTGTAGAACTAACATGGCTTCATTGATTCTTACTTTTTTTGTAAATAATTGGACTATTGTAATATTGCATTAAAGGGGAAGTCATCTGGTCAGTCTCTATTTTATTAGTACCTCTGCTTCCTCATTTACGTGCTATAACTGCCTGTACAGTTTAAGTGACTGACTGTAGAGTCAAATGGTCTAATGTTAGATAATTCTAGAATGGATCTCTCTGATAGCTGTTCTTAGATGCACAAATTGCAGGTGATTGGGAAACCTATCTATTGTGCTCTTATCAAATTATCAGAGGGCATTTATATACATATTGGGCTCACGTCTTTATTTTTTTCATATCTCTGATAATTAAATCCTTCATTTGTGATTTGACTTCATTTGTGATTTTTTGGAGAAAGAAGTGAATAAATAGAGATAATAAATTGATCTTTAGGAAAAAAATTGTGCTGCAGAGGGCCTATTGCAGACATCATCACATACACTGCAGAGCAACAGGATGATGCACTGATCAGCCTCTGAGTGCATAGTGGAAGAGGAAAGACGATGACATTGGCCAAATATTGGACAGTCTGAACAGCGTAGTATTGTATAGTTAAATTGTGTCAGATGGTAGAACAGTATGTGAGACAGATAGTTTAACTTCAGTCATCAGGCTTATGGTTTATACAGCAGCATACCAAAATTTTTTAAACATTATCATCTGGCCTATGGAGGTTATTAAAATTATTAAAATCCAATTATGCAATAACATTGAACTTGATTTTTTTTAAAAAAAAACATGATGATTGTAGATGATAATTGATAAAAGGAGTAGACACCAGTAGTCGACTGAAAAGAAGACTGCAAACCTTCAACAGAACGCAGAGAAGATTTTTGTTACAACAGTTGAAACAGAAAAGGAAATAGCTCAAGAATTCCATGTCTGGAAGTGAGCCTAGTGTGAATGTATTGATTAAAGTCTATGTTTCTGCTCTGGGCAGGAAACTAAGCATGTTGTGACACTTCTTACTGTGAACAGGATAGAAAGAAAAATTCTGGGTTTTCTGAGGAATTGAAAGAACTCGGCATCATGAATTTGCAGCAAAGTAAGCGTAGATGTCCATGTCAAAAAGAGGGTTAGAAATTAGAATGTGAGAAAAAAAAGGGGAGATCAGTTTAAGATGGAGTTTGGGGGGGTCTCTGTTATGAATCATTTAACAAGAAATCTCAGTCATATGGTTGCTTAAATCTGCCCAGCCTAATGACATCACAAGCTGCCATAATAAATGAACAGGAGGAATTTCACAAGGTTTCACCCACAGATTAAGAATGATGGACAATCAATGGCTATTGATAAGTAGAAGCAATCTTCTTTAGGGATAAACTCCCTGATAAGTTATCTATCAAATGATCAGCCCTAAACACACAAATACAAGCAGCACTGGAGGAACTGTGGATAGTGGAAATGATGTCAATAAAGCAATTGAGTATGAAGTTCTAAAAAATTCTAATTAAAAATAAAAAATAATTGGACCTCATAAATCAGAAGAAATGCCTATTGTAGGAATCTATATACTCAGGCTGAAAAAATAGATGAATGGATAAAGCACATACTCTTCTTTTAGAGGACTGCATTTTGATTCTAAGTATTTATATCAGGTGTCACACACCTTCTTTAACTGTAGCTCCAAAGCATCTGATGTCCTCTTCTGGCCTCCACTGGCTGTGCACTTACATGTCACACATTCACAAAAACAATGGCACACCTGTGCACACACACACATGCATGCATGCACACACATATATACAAGAGAATATAAATAAAATAAATATTTAAAAGAACCTGGGGTTTAAATGTATCACATTTTCCACAGATAGTTTCTCATCAATATGCTTATTATAAAACTTTCCTAGTTTAGCCAGATTGTGGTAGCACAGATCTGTAATTCCAGCACTCAAGAGGTAGAAGAAGCAGGAGGAGCTCCGTGAGTGCGAGGTCAGCCCGGTCTAAAAAGCGAATTAAAGGACAGCCAGGGTTGCACAGAAAACCCTGTCTCAAATAAACAAAAAACCAAAACAAACAAAAACCTTTACTAGTTTAATCTCATAGGCATATCTTGAATTAGAAACATTACTTTTCATCTGAAGCAATGGAATAGAGAGCTAAAACTTTTCATGCATTGACTAGACATTAAGGGAAGAGCTTTTTAACTCTTTTTTGGGGTGGTGTTTGTGGAAGTTTCAGGGTGCTAAAGTGTAACATAACCATAAAAGTTTGAGAAACACTGATTAACAATTAGGGCTAGAAATATGACCCATGCTTGCTGCACAGAGGACCCAGCACCCTTGTAATAGCCCTCCAACATAAAAATGCCTCTACGCCAGCTCCAAGGGATCTAACATCTTTTCCTGTCATCTATACATTCAGGCATGTGCATGATTCTGTACCTCAAGTGTGTTTACACACACCAATAAACCAATTAATAAAAGAATAAAAGGGATTTTGTGTGTTAGCATATGCACTGTGAAATATTTAAAATATACAAATCAGCCTCAGACAAAGAAAGGAGAGGAGAGAAATTATTATTTGAGAACCTCTCATTTGGCTAAGATATTATGTTATCTATTAACTTTGACAGCAAGATATAAAATACGTATTTTTCTGTTTTAAGTAAGGAACGTGGCCACACGATGAAATAAAGGTGCAGCAATTAGTTCTCAGCTTCTGTCTCAGTTCATACACATGCTAAGATGTTCTTCATGAGTACTTATAAATTGAAGGAATTCAGGGTGTGCCATGCCTAACTACGTTGGTTTTTTTTTTGTTTTGTTTTGTTTTGTTTTGTTTTGTTTTTGACATCATTCCCTGGTAAGTAGCAGATATAGCAAGAACACACTGACCTTCCTTTCCCTCTGGAGAACGAAGGGGAAGCTGTTGGAAAAGATGTTCTTGTTATGCGAGCAGCATAGAGACATCCTCGTCACCAGAGACGTGCAACTGAAGCTGAGAACATCTGTGAATCACTTGTCAGCACGATGGTTTATCTTCTTGTACTGTTCTCACAAATTTTAGGCTTTCTGAGTTCCCAAGCTTTACACACTCTAATATATAAGCCAGTGGGGTCTATCAGTTTTGGGGGTGAGGGGGTCTTTATCTTTCTATTGAGGAATAACATTATTATGCAAATTCACCAAATAAAATTTGGTATATTTCTCATAATAATGTCTTATGTCTGTCCTCGCTGAATTTTCAGGAAGAATGACAGCACATTTAATCTTGCCCATAAACTACTGCTGAGGTGTGTGGATAATTTGGATTGTGAAAATCTATACATTTGAATATCTGTGTCTTAGGAGAATGATTTATGACATTAAGATATTTAGATATATCTATTTACTTTAATTTTGGTTTTATACTCAGATTATGACTATCTCAATTATAGAATAACTATAGTGAATTCCACAGTTCAAATTAACTTAATGAGCTTTGTCTAAACTGACATGCATCCTGCTATAAATTCAGGGAAACAAGGCTTTTTAAGTGGCCTTTACTATTAGAAAGAGTATTTTCCATATTCAATGTAAATATGTAGACAATATTTAAATTGTTATATTTACTTGTTTTCTTATTTTCATAAAACATGTAGTAATTTAATAATTGTTCCTAGGAGTCAATGTCCTCTTCATCTTCCATCAATATACAGTTGGCTCCTTGTTCTCTTTCCTAGTTTAAGCCATTTAACTCATAGCAACAACAACAACAAAAAAGGCCTGGTGGAGCATACATAGTTGTTCTTTAGGATGCACTGGGAGTCGACACTTTCTACACTAATAAGTAAAAATAAAAATCAATTACTTAATTCACTTAAGACATTTATGAGTTCTGTGAGGAAAGCTTTCTATTTGAAGACTTGGAAAATCTAATCAACAACTTGTCATTTAAAACATTCATTCAATCATTCAGAGAATGAATGTAAATATCTTCACATTTTCCTACCCCATGAATGCATACACATATAGTCCAACAAGATAGAGCAAAGTTACAGACCTATATTGCAAGAAAAGATTCTTATTATAAAAATCTTCCAAGCTGGGCATATGCCTTTAATCCCTGTACCTGGCAGAGGCAGGCAGATTTCAAGAAACAAAGAAACAAATAAAATCTCTTCAAAGGATATGATGAAATTAACAAGAAACGTTGGAAGCTTAGGTTCCATGTTAATATTTTCTTAACTTATTGAGACATATTTTTTCCTGAATATATTTCATTCAAATAATTTTTGAATTTTTTACTCAAGACAAGTGTATTGTATTGTTTGGTAGAACCCAAATTTAAATAAAAAAGACAAACCCAAAAATAAGTTCAGGATGATGTAGAGAGTTTTATTAAACAGATAATATTGTTTGAAGACACAGAAAAACAAGATGCTGATTTTTGCTGAAAAATCAAAGAAGAAATGGTGTTAGAATTGCTTTCTGAAGAATGGCTTAAAAGCTAAAGGAGTTTTGTAAAAGAACAGGATATATTAATGACATGGATTATTAGATAATAAATGCCACATAAAATAGACAAATGACGTATAATTTCAGTGCAATTGATTTATATAACTAGACAAATTAAATTAACATCCAGAAATACATGCACACACATACCTACCCACACTGTTAAAGGTGATTTGAAATTTGTGTTTGCTCAGACTTTACATAATGCTTTATGTAAGTTTCTTTATTAAGTTGTAATTTAATGCCAGTTACTAGTGTCTTATATTAGACGGTTTCAAGACTGGAATATGGGCTGCGGTGTTGACTCAGTGAGTTAAATACTTGCTTCATACACAGGAAGACCTGAGATCAGATTCCCTATACCCATGAAAAAAAAAAAAAACCAAAAAAAAAAAAAACAACAACAGGGAAAGGCAATATGCCCCTCTGATACCAGGGGTGGGCAGGGAGGGCATATACTGGCTTGATGGCCAACCAGTATAAACAATTACTGAGCTCTAAGTTCAGTGAAAGACTCTGTCTCAAAGTAGGATGGAGAGCAATAAAGAAGAACACCTGATACACCTCTGGTTTCCACACTCTTCTGCATACATCTATATGAATCTACACACACACACACACACACACACACACACACACACACACACACACACACACACTTCTCACAAAGGCACACACATGTATCCAAAGAATACTGGAGTTTTTCACTTTACTACCGCCCTCATTGTAGAAATATCATCACAGACATGTACAGTACATTGACCCAGTTGTGAAACATCACACATAAACTTTTGCCTTTATTTTAATTCCAGGAACAACTTGGTTTGCTTTCCTTTTGAGAGATTTTTTCCCATATTCTTTTATTATTTCCATTCAAAAAAAATGTACATTTCCTCCCCTTCTCCCAGTCCCCTCCCACTCCCCGCCTCCTCTCTCCCACTGCTTCCTTAAAAGAGGGCATGGTGCCCTGCCCTGTGGGAAGTCCAAGGCCCTCCCCCTCTATCCCGGCCTAGGAAGGTGTGCATCCAAATAGACTATCCTAATAATTTTCTGTTTCCTGTTGTCTGCTTAAAGTTTGCAGTGCATTCGCCTTCCACAGGTGCATCTGTTTTGTGTCTTACGTGTGTTTTAAATAATTAATACTGTTTGCCTTCATACTTTATCATAATTTCGCTGCAGTTTGTTTCCTCTGTGAGATCCCAGGATTCTTTGAGGCAAAAAAGTGTAAAGCAGTCTAAAGAAATCAAATATTACAATAACATTTAACAGCCCATAGACTTCCTGAGTTCACATTTTTCTACATTTCTAAACTTATAAATTTTTAAAAATTCTTACCCAATATAAATGTTACATTTTAATAAAATTAGTGTCTGTGGTATTTAGCACCCAAAGGACTATGTACAAATTAATTTAATGTATATATTTTAGTAGTTTCTGATTAAATTTCACTGAATATTGTCTTGTATTATTCATACTCAATACCCATCCTGAAGCATATATTGTTTTCATAAACAAGCAATCAACAAAAAGGCTCTTTTAAAAATAATTTCACTCTAATACTAAAAAAAAGCTAAATGAAATAAATAATGCCCCTTGGATTATTTTCTGAAGATACTTTGCAAATCAACAATTGTCTGTGCTTAGATACAAACACATCAGTCTATCTCTCTCAGTCAGAAGAATACAGAAGAAAAAAAGTCACTTTGGGGATTTGATTACTCAGAATGGTGAAACTAAGAGTCTGTGCTGCCTGAACGTGTGTCATGGTGTATATTGTGTGACCCAGGCTGGAGAAGCCAGGAAGGAGATTACATTTGAAATGTGACACGCCGTCATTACTGTGCCAAGTCAAGGGAAGAACAGGGGAAGCACTGAACTGTTAAAAAATAAATACCATTTTTTCTTCTTTCATTTTGTTCCTGAGATTTACTCGTGTGAAAGCTTTCTATAAATCATTCTGAGCAGTCTAGGAGAATTAAAACAATATTTGATTTCTCCTAAAGCTAGCTATCCCCATATGGCAAGAAGTGTTTCACAAAACTCCTGACATGCTGTGGCAATGCAATGGATCCTACCGTGGGCTCACTAAGCCCAAATGCACATACTGCCATTACGCGTAACTTAGTGTATCCTTTGGGAGGCCATCATCTGCTTCAGGAAAAGTATGCACAGCTCTGGGCCAGCTGTTCTTTTTACAATTTTGTGATGTTAATTTGCTGGTATATGGAAGATGCTGGGTATTGAGGTGGAAACTCATGATTTTGAGCTTATTTACCAGAAAATAAAATGAATTAATCTTTCATTACTTGTTTTGAGTTGTATTTATCACATTAGTAACTTTTTAAAGGCACCTACACCTTTATCTTTCTTAATCATCTTTCTCCATTATAGAAAACCGACTTTGGCTATTCTGTGCTAAAACCCAAGAACTAGAGCATTCTAACAGCTTACGTTGGTCACCACTAAATGACAGAAATTGAGTGGTGTTAAGAAGCATCACACTGAAGATGGACGCTAAAAAGAAATCCCACACTAGCTCAGAATTGAGTATAATGAAGGGTTATTTATTTAGAGGTAGACTCACAGATCACAGTTCTTTGCTCTAACGGGAAACAGCAACCAAATCCTGCAGCCAGAAGAGAGGGTGAATGTGTGCTTTTCATAGGCAAATATAGTATAAGAGGCCACGCCCAAGTGGGTGTGTAACTTAAAGGCTATTGGCGGTGGGAATTCTTACAGCACCTCCCCCTTTTGCTTAAATATGAGAGTTCTAAGCCTAATACAAAATTATATAGAATAAGACCAAATATCAGGTATAAACATAAGAATCACAACCAGTATAAACAATGTTAAGCAAGAAACGTGATAAATGTTTCAATAATTATTCTATCCTAAGGAGTTTAAGTCTTGTATTATAAATAACTTGGCCAAACCATGAGAGGAAAGTAGCTACAACTATCTAGTCTTCAACCCCATCAAAGATCCGGCAAGGGAAAATAACATTACTTGAGTAAGCAGGAAGCAACTTCCAAAATATGCAACAAATGACAGAAACAACTGGCTTCCTGGGCAATCACCCAAAGTCTCATTTGCAACATTGGACCAACCAACTTTGGCTAAGGCCTGGAGTAACTGACAGACCATTTTCAGAGGCAGGAAATCTTTCAAAACCGTCTTACCCTGTCTTGACAAGATTTGACAGTCTTTTTTTCTTATATTCTGCTTGTCTTGTCCAGACATCATGAATTTTGTCAGTGGTCAATGCATGGGCAGTCCCTTGCCCAAAGGCCAGTTTTGCCAAGAAGAAAACAAGCTCCAAGAGGAGTGTCTTCGGTGCTCAACATTTTCTCGGGAATAGATTGGTGGTGCTGTCAGGTAAAATTGTGTCCATGTCAACAGAACCCTAAGTTATTTAAATGCCATATTTAAATCCCACGTTAGGCACCAATTTGTTGTGAAAGGCCACTTGTTTGTTTTGGCAGCTCAGCAGTTCAGACCCAAAATAATCACACAGAAACCATATTATTTAAATCACTGCTTGGCCCAATAGCTCTAGCTTCTTACTGGTTAACTCTTACATCTGAGTTTAACCCATCTCCAATAATCTGTGCATCTCCACGAGGTCGTGGCCTATCAGCAATTTTCGGTGTGTCAGTCTCAGACAGTGGTTCCACAGCTTCTCCCTGACTCTGCCTTTCTCCCACCATTCAGTTTAGTTTTCCCGCCTAGCTCTGTTCTGCCCTGCTCTGCTATAGGCTCAAAGCAGTTTTTTATTAATCAATGGTAATCACAGCATACAGAAAGGAATCCCACATCACATCCCCTTTTCTGTTTAATAAAAAGAAAGGCTTTAACTTTAGTATAGTAAAATTACATATAACAAAACAGTTATCAAGCTAGAATTATAGGTACAATATTAATATCTACTTGAACTTTTATCATAACTAAGGAAAACTATAACTATCAATTCTTTAACTCTATCAAAGACTCCAGAAGGATATTATATTACCTAAGTAAACAGGAAGTTCATTGTAAGCAACTTCAAAACAATAGAAATGACAGACACATCTTGCTGCCTGGACAGTCACCCAAAATTTTCTGTATCGTTGGGGCATCCAGTCTTTAGCCCACAGGCCCATAGTATCCAGCAGTCTTTCCATAAAGCATAAATTTCAAAAGACAATTCTACCTATATTGGCAGTTCGTCAGTCACTTTCTTCTGTGTCCTACAGAATGTCTGACAGGTTCTTTCATGAAGCAGGAACCCTGAAGGACCATCTCACCTTTAGGCAAGATCAGCAGTCATCTCTCTATGGGTCCTACATGTCCAGTTCACACAGCATACCATCAAGCAGTCCAGGCATGTATAGTTTCTTGCCCAAATGGCTAACAAACTTCATAAGGAGTCTCTTCAATGCCCATCTTCCTCTTGAAGTTATTGGTGCTACCAGGAGCAGATGTACCTCACTGTCATGAAAAGTCCTAAGGTCTTAAAATATTTTAAATGCTATATTTTACAGCTCTTTGAAGTGGTTGAAGATTAACTATCTTTGCAGAATACAATCTCTATGTATCTAAAGAACCTGATTAGTCTAAGTATGACAAACATAGAAGACTATTGACCTATAATTATTAATATCTATATAACTTAAAGACTAAGACTTCATATTAGAATATTAAACACTCTTTAAACATCTGTGCAACAAATGAGGACAATGGCCACAAAATGTAATCAATGTATAAGTATCTTGATCAGAGGTATAAATGTATATTGCACTTAAGCAGAGGTAAAAACATGCATGCATACAATATGACAAAATAGCTTAGACTAGGTATACAAATATTATAGTCAAAAATAGGAACATATTCAATATAATTTAAGTCTGTATCAATATAAAAGAGTCTATACCAATGTAAATTCCTTATAAATAATACCTCACAAGTATTCACGCTATTACACACTATTATTATTAGTGTGAGGAAGCTCACACTAATCTATTATTGCATCCAATTTTCCTTTTTTTAAGAAAGAGCTTCCTGAGCTTACATATTTTTCTCCCAACCCCCAACCCTATAACAATTATAATCAACCCCTAAATGATGTCCCTAACCCTGAGGACAAACTTTGTTGGGAGAGGGGACATTGTCTTCTAGAACTACTTGCAGCCGTCAGTGGGGACAATGTTCTTTCTATGGGATCATGTGAAAGTAAAATGTTCATTAAGTTCCAAGATTACTCTCTGGTATAATTGCAAATAGTCTCTGAGTATTGGGTATGGTTTTTCTGAGGTTCCTATTTGGAGTTCTGGCCAGAACATTGTAAAAAAAAGTGCACCATTTTAGCTAACAAAGTTGGAATCATCTTGAGCAGCTATTACCCAAAACAGATCTTATAGTGATGCTATTAGCATCACAACATCATAACCACCAGGTGGAGTTGTTGCCCCATCTTCTTCCTGGAAACTTCAAAGATTGCTGCAGGAAAATTCATTGCTCATTGTGGAAAACTTAAACATTATTTATACAGACATTTATTCAATGAAAGGCATGATAGAGACAAAAAATGGGTATGAAAAAAAGTAAATTTTTTCTATATTCTTTTTCAAACTGAATCTTTATTAATTTTGATGATTCTGTAACTTTTATTCTCTTGTTTAAACATGAGAAAAACCATTTCCCCAGTGTAGCACATCTCCTGGTTTCCATTTGTGAGGTCAACACATCCTTGAAATACACTGGCTGATTTAATTCAGAAGACTTTTCTATTATTCAAAGTCTCTCTGCTGCTGTTGTTCCTTTATCATTAGCATTAAGAAAATTCAAGGTCAACAAAGCATTATGTAATCCATTTCTGGGGGTATTTTCCATCCCTTTCTGCTTGCTCAACATATTCTTTATAGTTCAATTTGATCTTTCTATAACTGCCTGACCTGTAGGATTATGTAGTATACCTGTAATATGCTTTATAGTATAATAAGCAAAAAAAAAATTCCATTTTCTTAGAGACATATGCTGGACCATTATTTCTCTTTATTTGTGTGGGTATACCAATGATGGCCATAACTTCTAATAAATGTGTGGTTACTGAATTAGCCTTTTCTGAGCTCAAAGTGGTTGCCCATTAAAAACCTGAATAAGTGTCATTGGTGTGGTATACATGTTTTAATTTTCCAAATTCTGCAAAGTGGAATATATCCATCTGCCAGATTTCATTCCTTTGAGTATCTTTTGGGTTACTCCCTTCAGGTAAAAGTGTTTGGTTATAGGAAGAGTAAGTAGGACATCCCTTTATAATCCCCTTAGCTTATTACTGTGTAATGGAAAACTCTTTCTTTAAACCTTTGCAATTGACGTGATGTTTCTTATGAAATTCTGATGCATTCAACACATTTCCAATCAATAATTAATCATTTTCTACATTATCTTGTACTAGAGGACCTGGCAGACCTGTATTGGATCAAATGTGAGTTATGTATATGGGACAGAGCCTATTCCTGATTATATCTTGAACCTTTATAAAAAATAAAGTCAATTCTGTATCATTTGTATAAATTCAGTAGTTTCCATATGCAACACAACTCTTTATACATATTGTGAATCAGTAACTATATTAAGAGATTCTTTAAAATCCCTTAGTACTATGAAAATAGCATATAATTATGCCTTTTGGACAGAAGTATAAGGGCTTTGTTCCACCTTACTTGAATCTTCTGATTTGTACCTTGCTTTTCCTGATTTATTTGCATCAGTATAGAATGTATGGGCTCCAGTTATTGGTGTGTCCCATGAAATGTGTGGAAGGATCTAAGTAGTTCTCTTTATAAGGTTAATTCTATCACTTTTTGCATAATTGCTATTAATCTCTCCTAAAAAATTAGTGCAAGCTCTTTGTCAAGGTTCATTGTCTTTCCATACATTTTATTTCATCAGTAGTAAAAGGCACTATAATCTCTGCTGTGTCTATACTTGCTAGTTGATGAAATCTCAATATTCCTTTTATAATTAATTCATAGACTTTTTCCACAGAAGTTTTTAATTTTTATTTGGTTTATGTCGTAAAAAGATCCATTCTAAGATAATATATTCCCTTTGCATTAAAATTCCTGTAGGGGAAATTCAGGAAGGCAATATAACTAGAATGCAATTAAGATTTGGATTCACCTTATCCACATGTGCCTCCTGTAATTTTTCTTCTATGACAATCACTTCCTTTTCCACTTTAGCTGTTAATTCTCTGGGACTATTTAAGTCTTTGTCACTATCTAAGGTTTTGTTTAAATTAATTGTTAAATCAGGTGTTATCCCAGCAGTTGGTCATAGACTGGAAATGTCTCTAACAATCTTTGAAAGTTATTAAGTGTCTGCAACATGTGTCTTGTAATTTGTGCCTTTTGTGTTCTAATTTTCTATAAACCTATTCTATAACCTAGGTAATTGACATAATCTCATCTTTGTATTTATTCAGGAGCAATTTGTCATTCCATTTTGGCAAAACTTTCTCTACTTCTTCAAACATTCTTCCTAAAGTAACTATGTTTGAATCAGATAGCAAAATGTCATCCATTCAATGGTAAATTACAGATTTAGGAAATTATTTTACATATCATTTTCGATAGCTGACTTACAAAGTATTGGCATAGGGTGGACTATTGAGCATTCCCTGTGGTATCTCATAGAAGGTTGAGAATTATTATAAGTAGGCACTGTGAAGGCAAACTTTTCTCTGTCCTTTTTTTTGGTAAAGGTATAGTGAAGACACAATCTTTTAAATCAATAACTGTAAGAGGCCATCCTTTTGGTAATACAGAAGGCAGATAAATTCCAGATTGTAGAAGGCCCATAGATTGAATTACCTTGTTGACAGCTCTTAGATCTGTCACCATTCTCCATTTACCAGATTTCTTTTTTTTTAAAGATTTATTTATTTATTATGTATACAATGTTTTGTCTGCATGTATGTCTGCCATCCAGAAGAGGGCACGAGATCTCATTACAGATGGTTGTGAGCCACCATGTGGTTGATGGGAATTGAACTCAGGACCTCTGGAAGAGCAGCCAGTGCTCTTAACAGAGAGCCATCTCTCCCAGCCCCCAGATTTCTTTTTAACAACAAATACGAGGGAATTCCAAGGGCTGGTTGATTCTTCAATATGCTGAGCATCTTGTAACTCCTGTGCCAGCTGTTCTGCAGCTTGTCTTCTGTTTAACCCATATTGGTTTCTCAGTTAACCATTTAAAGGTAGGGCCATTGGTACCACTAAAGGTTTGGTAGTTGCTTTGTGTTCTTGTACAACCTGAATGGCTGGTGACCTTTGTGTATAGTACCTTATAATATCTTTTCTAGAATTATGAGTTTATGGGAATGCATGAATGTTAATCTGGGTATTTCATTGCTGCAGCAGGCCATGACACCATAAATTCACTGTGATATAAGCCACATATGTCCTCAGCCTTCCTCTCTGTCCTTCTGGCCCTATGCATTCAACCCATCTCATTCTTTGTTTTACTTGAGATAAGGTACCAACTCCTAGTAATTGAACATCTGCCTCTTGAAGAAGCCAGTTTAGATGGCAAGATTCTAGAGTAATGATACTCATGTCTATCAAACACACAATTACAATGCCATTTATATACACTCTTAGCTTTGGTCTTTGATCACTTATAGAAGGCTGCCAAAATATACGTTTCCTATTGGAATTTTTTTATTTATCCTTCATACTTATTCCATCATCCAGAACATTATGGTCTTTTACAGAAGGCTTTGGATTTTTTAATTTTCTTGGTGAGACATGTTCTCCATAGTGACTGGAAGTGATTGTACTACCTTGGGCTTATGGCCTGAAAGAGGACCCCAAGCAGCTTCCCAATGGTATCAATGCCTTGCCTGTCTTTTGTTGATCTGCATTCATTGGTCCAATGGTGGCCTTTGCCATACCTTCTACATATACCTGAAGGCCGAGTCCTCCTATCATTGCCATTCCCAGAGGAGATATTATTCCTAGGAATTCCTTGTCTACAATCCTTTCTCAGATGTCCCATTCTACCACAATTAAACATTTGGCATTTTGATGTTTCTTCATACCTTTGGATATTGCTTATCCTACCAAAGATTCAGTATTATAGTCAAATGTCTCAATGTTCATTGTATGCAGGATCTATTCATCCATTGGTACTGATCTAAACTTTAAAGGCCCATGTAGGAAGAGGATCTGCTTGTTCATCCCAGCTGCCCAGAACTGAAATAATCACACAGAAACCATTAAATTAAATCACTGCTTGGCACATTAGCTCCAACTTCTTATTGGCAAATCTTACATCTTAATTTAGCCCATTTCTATTAATCTGTGTATCGCCAAGTAGCAGTGGCTTACTGGGTAAAATTCCCAACGTCTGTCTCCTGCAGCTCCATGGCTTCTTTCTAACTCTGCCTCCTTTCTCTCAACATTCTATTTAGTTTCCCCCCCCACCTAAGTTCTGCCCTATCAACAGGCCAAGGCACTTTCTTTATTCATTAACCAATGAAAGCAACACATAGACAGAAGGACATCCCACACCAGGCCCAAGTATGTTTTTGCATTCTAAGTTGACATTTTCAAAAGCCAAAGATTCAATAAGTACTCAACTAGCATCTGGGTCTGTTACTCCTATTTGTACAGCCTTAGCAAATCTTTGTAAAAAGTCACTAAAGGGTTCTTTCTGGCAATGTTTAACCTCAAGATATGATTCAATTTATTTTCCTAGTTCTTGAAAGCTGCTTTGTGGCATAGGGACAAGATTTGTTAGTCATAAAGCTTGAACCTGTGGGTCAGCATAAGTGGCCTCACCAAGAATTTGATCTTGGGAAGTCTCAAGTCCTTTTGCTTTTCCCTGTTGTTCTAAAACTTTTGCCTCTTCCCTGAAATAAAATTTAAACATCAGTTGAGGCCTGTCATCCAGGACTGCTGAAACTAGCTGAAACCAGTCATGTGGCATGGCTTTAATGCTCGAAGCCCATATCTTTACCATCACCCTAACAAATGCAGAATGCAAACCATAAATTATTACTGCTTGCTTAATTTCTTTTAGTTCATTCATTCCTATAGGTAGTCATCTACCTTCTTTAGATCCTTTGGGTCTTTAGAACTTGATGATTTGTCAGAGTAGATTATAGGATAGGAAGCTAAAACCATGAGTAAGTCATCTCTGACAACTACTGGTGATTTTAAATCCTGTCCTTGTATCTTCTTTTCCTGCTCTTTAGCTAGGAAATAACAGCATTTGTATAGCAGTTTCAGGTTAAATGTATTTAAGCAAGTTAGTACTATTTGGAATAGAAATGATTGCATTTGGAAAATAAAAGTCTTTAAAACCTTTGGGCTGAGGCTTAATTTCATTTCTATATGCTGAGTTGGGAATTGGTCTTTCCAATTTCTACCACAGACACAAAAAATCTGAACATAATCAATACTAAGACAGAGAAGTGAAACATAGGAGAGAGGCCCAGGCCCAGAACCTATACAAAGGGTTAAATTTCAAAGAACAGTTAAATCTATTTTTTTAATTGATTTTATTGAGCTATAAATTTTTCTCTGCTTCCCTCCCTTCCTCTCCCCCCCCCCCCTCAACTCTCTTCCATGGTCCTCATGCATCTGTCTTCCAAGTACTTTTATCTTTTAATGGTGCTTTGGTTGGGGTTTTAATCAGTTACTAGGTATTAATGCTAAAATATCCAACTAAGGGGTACTTACTATTTTCCTTAACTTTCTGTAGTTTTTTATCTTCATTAATTTTAATCAATTTCAGTGCATTTTTAATTGTTTATGTTTTTATGTGTCTAACGGTAATTATATTTTCCATCACAAATTTTTTTTTCTCCTTTATGGGAATGCTCTTCTTTTGTGACTACCTACACGTCTAATAGTGACATAACTATCTCATTTTAATATGGCAAATGTTTGCATGGCTCTGGATAATTAAAATTTATGTCTTAAAGATGACATATATTTATCTTGCTTTGCAATGCAGTTTGATAAGACCAGCTTTCTAGTTTGAATTTTTAATCCTCTTACATTATTGTGTTTTCTAACATGACTAAGTTTATTATAACCCAGTGAGTACTCTCCCTTTGTCTCATTTCCTCCTTATCTCATTCTATTATATGTTGCTCTTTGGGGGCCAATCAAGCATTAATTAACTTACACTTTATCTTATGTTTTCAATTTTGTTTGTGATTGTCTGCAATAACTCTGATCTTAAATGTCCCCTAATGACAGGGTGTTAAAATGTGATCTCTAAGATAAAAGGTGTGGAGAGTTGGTTCCAACTTTAAGATAAAGAGTTTGCTTGAAACTTGAAAGCTC
Organism: Ondatra zibethicus; assembly: GCA_004026605.1. Lineage (NCBI taxonomy): Eukaryota > Metazoa > Chordata > Mammalia > Rodentia > Cricetidae > Ondatra > Ondatra zibethicus. Next base: position 40,825 of record PVIU01006971.1, on the reverse strand, counting down.
TCTGAAGCATATCCTGGCGTGGGATATGGGCCCATACCCTTTATTCTTTTGTTTATTGCATGCAATGTAAAGGGTTTGGCTGTGTGTTATGATCCCACCATCTTAAAATACCTCATCTAAGACTTGAAAGAATGGAGTCTATTGTAAATGATTTGCAACTTCTTTCATGTCTGAATTAAGAAGTTTATATACTGTTACTACCATCATCTCTTCCAACAGAATTTCAGAGTACCAGATAAAATCTTTGTATGCATAATGCCAATAATCCTTACGTTTTTATCATTTCACATTTCTGATTGGAGCATCTCTCATTAAAGATCTTCACCATGCCTTGTCTAATAAATCCTCTGGCAACAGTTTCTCTCAGCATTCCAAAATGCTTGAGTACATATATCAGCATTATTTTAGTGTATTTGGAAGTGTTTTCCAATTATAATTCCAATTTTTAGTTTTGATATTTCTTTCTTACCATCTTGAAAGTATCTTTCTTTTACTTTCTTTGCTGATATTTTTGAAAACAAAGAAATTTAATTTCTACATGTATTTTTGTATTTATCTTGTTCTGTGTTCATGAAAGTTTGCAAAGCAGATGAAGACTTGAGACAATTGGATATTGTATGAAAGATATATACCAAAATACAGGAAAATCTTTCCCCAAGCTACAATCAGAGCTCTGCCCTTCTCTCTATGAGATGACAGAAATGACTCAATTCTTCAGTCTGTTAAATGGGGTCTTGGTGCATTTAATATTTCTATTAACCATAACTTCATTATTTCAACCTTTTATAATGCAACCCTTGCAGTGGATAATTATGTTAATCCAACCAATAACTTCATCAATTGGAAAGATTTTAAGACGGAAAATATCTTACTACCAGAAAGAATGAGTAGTAAATTTTTAAATAATGAGAAAAAGTGAATGAAGATGTAGACAGTCTAGATTTAGGCTTTTAACTATCTTCCTTGTAGTACAATAAATCAATTACTTACAAATAAACTTTGCCCCTTCCACAAGGCAGAAAACTTATTTCCTGTGTGCAAGTAAATGATCACTGAAAGAAAATATATTTAAATGTAAATACTCCATTTTGGATCAGGGACTTGATATTTGTGTGATGGTTAGGCATGTTACCAGATCCAAGCCATGTCATCTCACATCTTCTTTTCTTTATTTTTTTTTACATTGATCACAGGAAAGACTCTCTTATTCAATGTACTTTGACACTTTGTTCACTTTTAATCTTTTTAAATTTTTAATGTTTTTAATTGGAATAGAATTATAGTACTTTTACTCTTCTCTTTCCTTCTTTAAGCCTCTCTCCAGCTAATTTGCTTTGAACCCATCCCACTGAGTCCCACACTCTCAAGCTGATAACTTCTTTTTCTTTAGATGTATTTTTAAGACATATGACAGCTCCTGAATTTATGGTGTTGTAGGTGCAGGGGTAGAAAGACTGTAAAAGACAGAATATCAGGAATTCCACTGTTAAATAGTCTTTCCTAGAAATGGTAGCATAAACAAGACAGGAAAAATTACAGTATCAAATAACAATAACAGTTATCAGTAGAATGGAAGGGAATGTCCTACACCTATACAAAGAGCAGCTTGCCGCTCCTCATTTCTGGAAATAGGGAATTAGGCTCTCTCAGGGATGAGATTTCTTCTGCAGAGTGGTCAGAATTGAAACCACATACGTATAAACAACAGAAATCAAACCAGCAGAATCTACTTATATGTATTTGTGCATATCCCTTTTATTCATATTTGCTTTGGCTACAAAGACCAAGAGCTTGGATATTGACTATTCACATTGTCTGTATGTGTGTGTGTGTGCGTGCGCGCGTGTGTGTCTGTGTCTACATGTGTGTACACATGTGGATAGATGTTACAGAATATGTGTGGAGGTCAGAAGATCGGTTCTTTCTTTGTATGATGTTTGTCTTGGAAATTTAACCTAGGTTGCCAGATTTGGCAGCATGTCTTTTGACCTACTTATCTGTCTTATCAACCAGTCCTCATTCTTGTTTTTGAAGTTCCATGTGTTAAAAATTAATCTCGAGGCAGTAAAATAGTTAGTCTTTAAATATAGACTCTGGTTTAAGACTGTTTCAGAAATCATTTTGGGAAGCTCTTTTATCACCTCGTAGAAACCATTTCTTCTGAAACATTAAAGTCATGAGACCTAGCTTTTGACCCCAATCCCACACAACATCCTATGATGTAAATATCCTCTTTGTTATTATGTGAAGGGAAGTCTTTAAAAAGAGCCTAGAGCATTCGGTTACACACTTTTATTCACTCTGGCTGGCTTTAAATTGGAATATTTTATAGCCATTGTTGTTCTAATTGCCCATCCTTTCATGTAGTACTAATGATACTTTGAGGCTAAATAGTTGACTTTTCTGTCAGAACAATTACTTAACAATTTGGCTTCCTGCTATTTGTACTGCCAACTTTAAGCAGAAAACATTTTGCAAACCAAGCTTTCTTTCCTCCTCTTCTTCATGTCTTTCCCATGAGCAGACTGAATCACAGCCTAGTTTTCTCTATAGATTATGGAAGAAAGCATAAGCAGTTTATATCACCAATATCCTAACTTCTAAGTTACCTGTCTCAGGAGACAGAGGTGGGGAGTAGCCAATATTTCATAAGGCAAATGTTTCTGAGAGCTCTGCTGTTTATAGGGTGAACGCTCAAACTCAAAAATGAGAAATCTTCACTCTTTACTACTTTTATTAGCTTTTGACAGTTTGGGGTCTGTTAAATGGATGGTTTGTTTTTCTGTTTTCAGAGATTTTACATTTTAATAAAAGAAAACAAACCCAAGATAGCTTAAACATAAAGGTAAGGTTATTTATTTGTCACTTAGCTAGTAACTGTATGACACTTTTATCTATTTAAGAGAGTAATGCTCTATACTATAGAAAATAAACAAATGATCCATAAGTGAGGACAAGTAATCAAAAAGTGGGTAATTTCATACTTATGCCCACATGATGGCTGGTAAGCCCAGTGAGTCACAAAGCAAAAACCTGCCCAGTCAACTAAACCACTGCAACAACAAGTGCCAACACACAACATCTGTGTTGAAGAAGGTTTCATTAATCACCTGGTGCTAATTGACTTTGAGTTTTAAACACCACATGTCAACTTTTGGCTAATCTCAGCAGAAACCTTACTAACATTGTCTTAAATAATTCATAGTCTTAAAAGTTACATAGGCAGTAGTTACATCCTATGGATTTTATTTAGCCTGGCACTTCAATTCTCAGAAGATTAATTTAGACTAAAAAGGAAATTACAAGAATTTCTTTTCTAAATTATAATAACTATTTACTAGAATAAATACTATACATATGCACATACATACATGCATATGGGCACACACATACACCTGTACACATGCATGTACATATGTGCATATATGCACACACACTCACATTTGTTTTCTAGACAAAAATTGTTGTTATTCTTTATAGTGAACTTTATGGTGGTGCCTAGAGAATTGCTTAAAGGTTCTTGTATGTATCACACTGTTATCTGTATTTTAACTTCCATATTACTTTAAAAGAAGAGCAAACACCAATGTGGGAATGTGTAATAATTTTTCAGTGTAAGAGCACTTAAAAAAGAAAATCTGACTTAGGAGTAAAGACTTGGTAACTATCCTTTAATGCAGTCAGTTTAATAAAATTAAGTTATTCCAACCATACCAGCAAACTCACTGATAGGAGATAAAGGCTTATACTTATATTAAATTGAATTTAAATGTATCTATTGCCAGTGTACCTTAAAAGAATACAAAAATCTAGAAACCATTTAAAAATCAGTGACAAATTTTACCACAATTTTTCAAAGTTCTGCAATGAAGCAAATAATAAAGTCAGAATATGAAACAATGACTTCACATTATGAGACATAAGGAATCCACTCTATTAAAATTGCAAAGATTGCTCTGAATCCTAAACTTCAACTGAAAAGTGATTTTATATAAAAGATTCATGACCTTGACTCAATTAATTCAATATGTTTTATTGCCTCACACTTGTTTTAATTTAAGTTAAATTATCAGCTATTAAGGCGTTCTACACTCAAAGCGTCTTCTTTATCATTTAGAAGTCATTCTAGCATCAATAATGTCCTTTCCCTGCAGTTTCTCCATTATGATCTTTACTACTGCAGTGACAGTATTTAATAAGTATATACAACTCTCTTCTGCATTTTAAGTGTTTTGTGCTCATGATACACATGACAATTTAACAGTGATGGCTACAGCACTGAAATTTTACTTTCCCATTTACAATATGAAACCACTGTATTAATTCTTATCCCCAACAATCTACAATTTTATAATGTCATCTTCTTAAGTAATTTTTAGTCTGTAATTAAACTATATATTTTATAGCAATGTTTTTTTTAAATTAGGCAAATGCTATATGAGGGGAAGTAAGCTTTGTGTATATCTTCATGATATTAAACATTTGCACCCACTCCTAGGTTTGGGTTCATTGTATTGTGATGGGCATTGCTGCCTTCCAAAGCTATCGGTCTCCCAATATCAAGTGGTAAACTATTGTTTGAATATTAAATCAAGATAATTGTTAAAAATCAAAATTGTAAAATCAAATTACAATTATTGCTTTTTTTACCTTAACTAAGTTATTTCATCATCGGTTGTGAAATGGAGATTGCGCTTTCATTTCCCGGCCTCCCAGACCCAAATAATCACACAAAAACTATATTAATTACAACAATGGTCAATGGTTCAGTCATATTCCTAGGTAGCTATTACATCTTAAATTAACTGATTTCTATTATTTTATATTTTACCATGAGCCTCATAAATTGTTACCTCATATCTTGCTTCTTGTGTGGCTACATGACATCTACCAGACTCGGCATTTTCTCTCCATGAATCCAGTTTAGTTTTCCTGCATAGCTATATTCTACCCTGCCATAGGCCAAAGTAGTTTCTTTATTAAAGACTGGTATTAAAACATATTTATAGCACAGATGTTAGGAGTTCCTTGACATCTTTTCTGTAAAGTGAGGATGGATGCTCAAGTATACAAAATTATACAGGGTATTTGATACATGCCTAAAACACTCCCTATGTGATTGCCATTCTCAGTAGGGAAAACTATTAAACTCCAACAAAGAATTTGGTGAATTCAAACATGCATAAGAATAGTTTACATTCCAAGTTCAACATACAAATCCGATATCACAGGACGAGGCCTTTGTGAACTCAATGCAGCTGTGACTGCCTGAACAAGACCTGCAGATTAACAAGCCAGTCAGCATTCCAGCATGGAGTTGAGTAGGGGCTCATGGGCCTCAACTAAGAACTGAGGAGTTATTGACAATTGGTAGCTATTAGGGGGCACAAAATCAGTTTTTTCTGGGAAGAAGACCTGGGTTTGTCAACTGAATACCAATAGGTGTGTCATGGACGAAGACTCTGGTATGTCACCTGGAGTCCACTGTAAATGGTCATTATAAATAATAAGAAGATAAGTTAGGAGGAAGAGAATTATCTGGGAAGTGTTGTGGGAAAGAGGAAGGAATGAATATGATCAAATTATATTTTATTCATATGTGAAATTCTCAAAAATTAATAAAAATATCATATAGAGTTTCCATTCTATAAAGGTGTAATTGCAAGTTTCTGGTTTGAGCATATTTTGTTTATATTGGCAGTAATATAGAATTACTAAATCATTAATTTTAATAAATCAGCAAGAGGTTTAGCAATACACAAGAGAGGGAGGCTTGAAGATATTCTGAAATATTGAAATGGCAAAACTTAATAATCACTAAACTGCCGGAACCTGAGGGAGTCACGTGAGAGAAGACCTCTGTTCCCTCATTTCTGCATTCATAGCTTAGTGCTATCATCCCCAAACAGTGACATCTTCATGAGAAGCATTTAAAACTAACAGAGGCCCTGTACTTCCCAGGACATTTAGCAATAATGTTAGATGTGAATCAATGTTTCACTTTCTACCGGGATGACATTTTGGATTTTTGTTCTTCTCTTTCAAATCTCACCACTCCTGCTCCCTGATGCTTTCCTTTATGTACTTTATGGATTTCCTGCCTCACGATCCTGATGTGGAAAACACATTTCCTATTATAAGGAAATAACTATAGTACCAGTGCAGAAAGATAAATTATTGTGGGCTAATATGTTTTCTTTCTATTTAATAAACAACTTCACTATGGCTTCTTCACACAGAGCTTTATTGTGAGGTTTCTCTTGGTACCTTAATTAATGTATGAACTTTCCTCCATCGTTTGCTTCTACAATGATGAACACCTCACTCCAGATAAAGTAGTCCTAGAGTAAAACCTGAAAACTAACAACTAAATAATCTCTTTCTTATTTCAAACTGACTGCCTCGTGAATTTGTTAAAGGAACAGAAACCTAACTAACACTGATAATAAATGAAAACTTTAATGCAATGATGTATTTAAACATGTAGCATCATATTTGGCATGAGATACTTGATTTCAGCCTATTATTATATCACATACTATGCCTATAATTTAATCTTCATTCATCAATCTTCAGTTTGAAATGCCTGATGTATTGAATGGCAATGATCCCACATCTGCACTTACACCAAGACGGGTTTTAACAGCAGGAAACTCTTTGGGATTACTCTACTCCTTGACACAGAGCCTGTTTATGTTTCTCCAATTTGTATTCCAGATACTCAATCTCTCTATTATTACTTGCGTTTCTATATTTGTATGTAACTTGTAGACATTTTAATGTAAACAAGGAGAGCTTGTGTTGGGAGATATTAGGCATCTATTATTTGAAACTCAAGATGACAGAGCAATAACTTTAAAATAAATTTAAGGAAACAGTTTGAAGTGTTATTTCTTATGATTGGAGACAACAAAGTCAAAATCATTCAGCTCAATTATTTTATAATCCTGCTAGGAACAATTTATAAATATTTATTTCATTGTATATTTCTGATCCTATGATACTCTTGTCACATCCCAAGAGGGTTTAGATTTAAGAGAGAAGGTAGAAGCAGGGGATTCAGAGGAATGTAGAAAAGAGAAACTGTAGTCAGGATAAATGTTATGAGTGAAGAATTAACAAAAAGTTACCTGCATGAAGGTATTATCATATTTAAGCTCACTGTATGCTTCATGTATAACCTTTTTTCTGTACTCATTTTAAGTGTTCATAAATTAAATGGTTTATGACCAGGCTGTTTATTTATATTTAATTATATAACATGGATATATTAAAAAAATAAAATTATAAATTATAAAGCTTGTTTTAAAGACATTCTTTCCTGGTATAAATCATATTGGTGTCCAAGAATCAATGAGATTTGCTCAAGTTCCATCACTTAATTTTCATACGTGACACTGAGGTGTAAATGTGAGGAAGTTAGTAGCTATGCCAAATGTAGTAATCACTATAAACATGAAATTGAAAAGTGCATGTTTTCTCTTTATTCTCTCATAAATCTGTGTTCCCAGACTCTTTCACAATGAATCAGAACTGACACAATAAATATCATACCCACTCTAGAGAAAAGGGATAAGATAATATTATTAGCAGCCTAGCTGCACCTTTCAATGCTACACAGTGCCAGTGCCAGTTTTACTTGTCAGGTAATTTAGTAACTATTTACAATTGGGGACACAGGACTGGAGATACGGCAGAGTGTTAGAGCCATGGCTTAGTTGCTTTCTATTGCTGAACAAGAACACACTCTGAATAAAGTAGAATGATACTTCATTATAGCTCCACATAACACCACTGAATCTGAATTCAGTTACAAGCATTGTCTTTTGACCTTACTCTATAACCTATGGATTATGGTCAACTGTGGATTAGTTAATGGTTGGCTCTGCCATTGGGAGCTCAACTGGGTAGGTGCAGCTCTGGTTTATAAGATCTCTTTTCCTCTAAAAGACTTGCGTGGGCAAATTCAGAGTAGTTTCTAGATTCTAGTACAATAAACAGAATTGTGAAGAAGTTCTTAAGACTGCTTAATTGGCACAACATTGCTGCTACTCCATTTTCCTGCCTAAAGTACATCACAAGGCAATGAGATCGCAAGGATAAGACTGCACAGTATATGTCTTCATGGGAGTTATAGAAAACTTTTTCTCCTTCCTCCTTTTCTGTCTTTTCTTCTTCCTTCTCTTCCTCCTTTTTCTTTGAAGACTAAAATTGAAATGTAATATCTATCTATCCCTTCCTGGTCATTGCTACGAACCCTTGTAACATCTCTCCTCACTCTCCTACAAATTAATGGTCTCTATTTTTTCTTCTTCTTCCAAATGTTATTACATGCACATATGCATTTGTATTTACATATATGTTCCTAAAATATAACCTGTTAAGTCTGTATAATGCTATCTGTATGCATGTTCTCAATGCTGAGTGCTTGCAACTAGGCATCCAATTTTTGTGTTTTTCCCAGGGAAGGCTACAACTTCTGTTTTCAGCTCTCCTTATTTGCCTATAGTTCTTTGCATAGGGTTGGGACCTTGTGGGCTTTTTTTTTTCTGTCCTCTTTACTATGTTCCTTGGTGTCATCCTTGTTCAGATCGCATTTGGAGAGTCATGTTGGTGAAACTTTATGTGTACAGTTTCTGCTATTATTAGAAGACAATCTCACAGCAAATTCCCTGATCATTTGACTCTTAACAGTCATTTTAACAGCTCTTTCCAGAGCTTTGGTTTTGGGAATGTTTTATAGATGTTTACCTCAGGACTGCGTTCCACAACTCTGCATAATGATTGGTTGTGGTTTTCTTTATGGTCTCCATCTGCTGCAAAAAGAAGTTTCCATTTTGGGATGAAGATAACAATTATCTATGGATATAAATATAAACATTTATATATTGTTGTTAGGGATTATGGTGATTTAGTAAATTAGTAGTTGCAGATTCTCTTCTAGCCATGATTTCATTAGCTTTATGTTTCTAGTTCCAGGCATAGTCTCTTTCCTGTGTAATGGGCATTAAGTCTAATTAGAGAGCTGTTGGTTACTGCCAATATATTCATCTCACTACTATACCTTAAGGGATTTGTGCCAACTAGGTTGTTTCTGTGATTCATATTTACAGATGGGTAGGAACTTGCGTTGTCTCTCTCCTTTGAAAGCTGGCCTGGCATTTTCTGGGTACCATGAAACTAGTCCTAAGGGAAGGTTCATTCAAGCCAGTTCTATCACAGGGGTCTCTGTTTTGAAAGTTCATCGTGTCTTCAGCAATAGGGACTTAACTTTCTATCTCTCAGTTTTAACCAAGGGTAATAGAAATAGGCTTTGTGTTTTGGGAATCCATTATACAGCCTTTGCCAATAAGTCAAAAGGTTTCTTATGCCTGGCATTGGGGTTTTTCTAGGTGCTCATAGCACTTGGAGAAAACACCATCAACATAGATGACAAAGAATAACTAAAACTATATAGACATCATTATTGTTATTTCACCCACCTCTCTTCTTCTTCTGTATTTACCTCCCCTCCTTTCCCTAAAGAGTCCCCTTATCCAGTTTATCCTATCTGATTGCATATACCCTGCTATTCCCAATACCATTCTTCCACCCTTCTTATTTCTTAGATGCAGTATTGGTGGTAGTAGCAACCCTGAATAAAGGAGATTGAGGAGAGAGGTATTCAAAAAGACTTATTCTAGATAATCAGCTAAAGTTCCAAATCAAAATAATCTAAAATAGAGTTATATTAGTATCCTATTTTCCAAAACTCCACTGATCTCCCACCACATATCCAACTATAAAACATGAGACCTATGCTTAGTCTGTAGTTAAGCATCAGCTACTCAGACACCCCAATGAAATGTTCAATATTTTTTAATTGATGTGGCTGATGTTACTAAAGTTTCAAAAAAGTTACTACTTAATTAATATCAGAAAGATGAAAATGTGTCACAATTCATATTTGTACTCAAGAGTTTTTTGTTGCAAGTACGTGTGCATATGAGTATGCGTGTGTATATTAGCCTATGTGTTCATGTGTGTAGGATATACACTGACTTAGCATATTCCCTACTCCTCATCTCTCTCTCTCCTCCTCCTCCCTCCCTCCTTTTCTCCCTTCCTCCCTCCCTTCCTCCCTGCCTCCTTCCCTCCCTCCCTCCCTCTCTCTCTCTTTTTCTGACAGGTTTTCCTTCTGTACCTGGAGTTTTTCCATGGGCCTTGGGATCCACCTGTCTCTGCCTCTTCAACACCGAGTACACAATGCTACACTACTTAAACATGGCGTGGGGAATTAATACAGGCCTTTGCTCATGCTTGTGCAGTAAGCACTTTGCCTCATTATTTATGGTAGTGTACAAGCCTGATAAGAGTGGTGTAAAAGGTATTCTTCACAAAAGACAGGCAAAGAACTCTATTCTTATTGAAAAATTCTTGGAATTGTCAGATTAGAGTGTAAAATTGAAATTTTCTTTTCTTTTCCTAATGAAAACAATTGTATTTGATGAGACATTTGGGCTACAACCCTCATGAGATAAAAAATGAAACAGTTCCTTTGATATCATGGAAGAAATAATGATTTACAACTTCCTAGGATACTTGAGTGCATGAAATGGCCTGGCAGTTTCCTAGACAGAAGAGGAAAAGGTTCTAATTAGATTATAAATCAGAGAGATAATACACTCAAGGACACTTGTAAGATTCTGGAAAGAATTATTTAAACGATAAGACTAGAATATCAGTTTCTGTGTAGGAAGAGACAATACCAATGATCCTCTAACATCACAGCATTGGAGATGCCTCCACTGACCACTCTGAAACAAAGGTAGTCCCATGACATTTAAACAGACAGACAAGTTTTAGATAGATCTCACTTTATCTGAATAGCCTTTTCTTTCTCTGTCACTCCTGTCCTTTGATTCTTCCTGTTTTTGTTCTTTCTTCTTTTTTTTTTCTCCACCACAGCCTGTGATGAGAATACTTAAACTCTACAGTTTGGGAAAATTTTCAAGTTTAAGTACTTTTGCTTTCTCTTCACATTGCCGTAATGTAAGTCTCCAGAACATCTTCATTTTGTTTGACTGAAATGTGGCTCTTGGTCAAACATTTCACTGTTTGATCCTCTAGTCCCTGGCAAGTCCTTCTCTCCAGTCCTTTTAAAGGCATTTGACTGTTTTAGATTCCACATATAAGTGAGACTGAACTCTGCTTGGTCCGAGTCTGGATTGTATTTATCTAACATAATGTTTTGTAGGGTCATCCATGATGAGACAGATGTCAAGATTTCTTTGTTTCTGAAGAATGACTAGTATACCCTTGAACTTACATGCAGCATATTATTCTCTTTGTTTGTGGATTGAATTTTAGGCTGATTCCTTATCTTAGATTTTGTAAACAATGCTGTCTTTAGGCGCGTGGCTTCTGACACCTCTTCTAGAAATACTTCACGAACTATAGGTTATCCAGATACACCTTGGTTTCATGATATATGAACAGTTACAGTTTCCAGTTTTAAGAAATTTCATGCTGTGTTTCATAATGGCTTTACAGTTTGTTTTTCCACCAATAAAGCCAGAGCATCCTGTTTTCTCTATACTTTGTGGACAGCTCTTATATTTGGTCTGTCATCCGCACGTGTGTAAAAGCTATCTCCCTGTGGTTTTTAGTTGCCTTTCCTTGATGATTAGTAATATTGGGCAAATTTTAAATTAATGGACTTTAATTTATCTTTTTTGGAGGATATGCACATTCAGATATTTGGTCGGTTTACAGTGGAGTTAGTTGTGAGATTGAGATGTAGAGTTATTTATGCACTGAAATGTCAGCCCCTTATAACAGAGATGGCTTTCAAATGCTTTCTATGAATTCTGTTTGGTTTTTACCTACTTCATGGTTTCCTTTTATGGTAGAAGATTGGAGATTATAATTCAGCATCATTTAATATTTTTGCTACCATTGTTTTTTGATGTATTAAAAATACAAACAAATTATTGTAGAGAGGGTTTTTTCTTTGGACTTTTATAGTATTTGATCTTATGTTTACACTTTTAAACTACTTTGAACTTCTTTCTTAGATAATGTGAGATAAGTTTTGCCAATTTCTTTCTTTGATATGTGGATATTAAGTTTCCCCAATTTAATACAGTAAAAAAGACTCTCTCTATCCTGTCTTCCTTGATATCCTTGCTGAAGATTAGCTGAACTATTTTCTGTACTGTTCTGTTTTCTTGTTCTGTATCCTTCATTTTATATAAATACAGTATTTTGATAATTATTCCTTTGTTATGTACTTTGAAGTTGGGAAATGTCATGTGTAAAATGCACCTTTTACTACTTGATATAGCCATGGTTGTTTTTATTTTTTTGGCTCTGTATAAATTTTAGGAAGTTTTGTTTTCTATTTCTGTAAAAAAATGCTTTTGCAAGGGCATCTTTCTCTCACCCAGAGCTCTGCTCCTTGTCTTGGCAAAACAGTAGAGTTGGCCTTGGTAGCATGAATGTGGGTGAGCTGGAATTATAATTATAAGAGGAAAAACACTAGAAAAAACCTCGTGTGTGTGGGGGAGTGGGGGTGGGTAGGTGTAATTATAGTGGGGGAATTAGCAGATACCTCTGAGAATATTTTTTGCTTTTTAACAGTTCAAATATATAGAATGTTTTATATATGAATAAAATTTGGGAAAGAATCTTTACAGCATTGAAAATCAAGTTTACTTATAAGGCAATTATTCCTTGTCTTAGCTCCAAAATGATTTATGTTTGACGTCTTCACATTAGACAATTTCCAATGATGAAATACTTCCCTAGATATTTGAAAATTATATATATAGAGAGATATATATACATATATATGTATATACATGTTGATCATTTATACCCGTTACTTCTGCCTCCCCAGCACTGCAGGAAAATTACTTTCCATCACACCTCAATACCAACTTTATGATGTCCTTTATACTTGTTTATTTAAACCCCTGATTCCAATTAGAGCTTTCCTTATATACATGGGTGTATTGTCATCATTAAGATACAGGCAACCATACCATATTGAGTGAGGTAACCCAGACCTAGAAGATGAATATCATATGTACTCACTCGTAAGTGTCTTTTAGACATAAAGTGAAAAACACCAGCCTGCAATTCACAATCCCAGAGAACCTAGACAACAATGAGGATCATAAGAGAGACATACATGAATCTAATCTACATGGGAAATAGAAAAATACAAGATCTCCTGAGTAAATTGGGAGCATGGGGAACCATAGGTGAGGGCTGAAGGGAAGGGGAGAGAAAGGGAATGGGGCAAAGACAAAAGTTTAGCTCAATAAGATCATTTAAAGACCAGATGCAGGAAACCTAACCATGGCCCCTTCTCTAAGTAAAAGAAACTCTTTTTCTCTCAGCATCCATCAACTGCCTAAAATGCCACTCTCCAGCAGTTGGTGGAGTTGTTAACTGCTTTGGTCTTTTGCTAGCCTTGCATAGGGAAGCACAGCTTTTGAGACTTCACGTGTCCAATAGCTTTGTTATCTCCAGACCCCAGTCTTCATGGTACCTTTCTCATCCTCCAGGTCTTCCATTCTTTATGCTTCCTCTTCTGTGATATTCCCTGAGCCTTGGGTTGGGGAAGCTGATTGATATACATGTCCCATTTGCAGCTAAGCACTCACAGTCACTGATTCTCGGGATTTTTATTAGTAATGCATCTTTATTAACCACTGTCCACCATAATAAGAAACATCTCTAACCAAGGTTGGGAGTAGCATAAATCTGTTTAGAAGGCAGTTTGACTACATGCCCATTTAGAACAACAACATCAATAGGTCCTCCTCTAGGGCCTATGATTTCTAAACCTGTGTTTTGACTATATTTACAAAGTGCCCCCTTAATTTCTAAAATTACTTATCAGTTCTAAGAGAGTGTGGTGAGGTCTTTTTAAGGTCTCTTATTATAGACTGATATCATCCTCAAAGAGGGATGCACTTACTTCTTTTATTAATTGTATCCCTGTAAAATGCCAGTGTGTCTTTCTATACGGCATAGAGGGAGCAAAGTAAACTATTCTGCCATACTGCTGTCAACACACCATTTGTATTCTTTTGTTATATTTTCTTAATTTAGATTGTAACTGGGAATACGTCTCATGACTGTGAATTGTAGAACCACTGAAGATACAGAATGAGAGATGTTGGAAAGGCATTCATGGTGCAGAAAGTCAGCAATCAAAACACTCGGGAAGATCACAAGTTTGAGGCCACCTGGGCCACATAGCAATTCCCTTTTTTCAAAAGACAACCACAGATTTAAAAATCAATCCTAGGCAAATTAATGACCCAGAAAAAAAACTGTGTAATAATAGAAAATTTCTTTAATGCTAAGTATTGGTTACTTAGTTTGCTCAGGCTATGACTTTAGCTTTCACCTGTCTACATCTATCGAGTAAAATCTGCTACTTTCTTTTCTGAAATAAACATTCCACCAGTTGTCAAGCTTAATCTCCATGGTCACCTCAATTATATTAAGAAACATCTAGGTCATTAATCTCAGTTTTGGGTGAGATTATGAGAATGCTCAAGAGAGGTTTTTGAAAGTTGAAAGATCCACCCTGAGTGTGGGTGTTACCATCCCGTGGGTTGGGGTCCTTGGACAAATAAAATGAGAAAAACACTAAGGCCAGCTGAGCCCAAGTGGTCTTCCTTCTCTGCTTCCTTGTCCTTGGAGATATGTAGCAGGAACTCTGGTTCCTACTACATACTCATGGCACAGGGTGGACAATGTCAGGAATCTAAGCAAGTCCTTCCTCTTAGAAGTTGCTCTTTTGTCAGGTTTTGGTCAGAATGATGAAGAAAATAACTAATATGGAGGTTAAAAAAACTTTTCACTTGTTTCTGCTTATCTTGAGTGTTTATTTTGAATGCTTCTTTCAGAGGTTACTTGAATCTGCAAATGGAAAAAACTCATGGTTACTATGATAAAAAAATGGATCCTGAATTTACATATTATACAATTTCAATAGCAAGTTAAAACTAATCTTTTAAAAATATTTTGAAATAATTTTAAACATATAGAGTTAGCACAGAATTATTATGCCTTTGAAAGCTCTCTAATTTTAGTTTCATACATAAATATTACATGTACCATAGCTAGAAACAAAAGATTATTCATTTATATTAACTAAATCACTTATATTGACTAAATGACAGCCTTTATACAGATTGCAGAAATTTTACCACTCATGTGAAATCAAACACATTTTTTCCTTCATATGTTGTCTTGACACTTGGAAAGTAGTGTGTGTCAGTTCACTAATCTGGACTTCTACTGGGTAATGAAAAATGCTTTGAAATTTTATCCCTGAACTTTGCACTGTGTGCTTCTTTGAGATTCTGACCACTCTCTTATGTTTGGTTGTTTGAATTCCACATAAGACATTGTTTTCTTTTTCATTATTAAGATACAGCATGGAGCAAAAGTATGTATCATTCCTCCCTTTTAGTTCAACAGTGGACAGATGATAAAGACTCCTCATATCCATCAATGACCATTTAAAGTGTGGTAGCAGCCATATATTTCAAAGTCCTTAGTCTAGACAAATGTAAATAGAAAGTTCACATAATTTTCCCTGTCTCTGAATTGGTGCATTTTCTCATTAACTAAGTACGTTGTAAACAATGATAGAATTATGTAGAGACAGTTACTCATTCTGATTTGATGCATACACACATAGATTATAAGCAGTTAAGGCAGAGAAATGGCACATGGGTTGTGGTCCATACAGCTCAATCACGTATCTATTACATGCTTTTTACAGCAGCTTTCACAGTTGCAGTTATTATGGTGGTTATTAAAGGGCCATCACAGAGAAACTTATTAACATGTAATGGGGATGTAACCTCAGATCTTTCTATCTCCGAAGCTCCCATAACCTTAGAGTGCAACGCTGTTTCATTCTGCTGCAGACAAAGCAGTGCACACACTGGACTACATCTTCCTAGTCTTTCCCTGGAAGGAAATGACTTTGGTTTTTTAGTGCTTTCCCTGACTTGATGTGTCAGAGGATAGGCGCTTTACTTTTTCATGAAACTCATAAAGTCAACGATTAAAAATATACCAGACCTACAGAAAATTTTATCATTTTACATATTCTACATATGACTACCAGAATTAATTTTACATCTTTTGACAAGTCGCTCTCAGCTTCACTCTGGTTTGGCTTGTATGTCTATGTGTGAGATGTGTGTAGATGTATATGTGCTCATGTGTGTGTGTGTTGGTTCATGCTTCTGCCCACGTATATGGAAGCCAGAGGAAGCTGGTTGTCATACTCTATTACTGTGTCTTTTTTTTCTGAGACTGGAATTCTCAAGGATCTTGGTGCTAGACTGGTGTCCAGCATGCCCCAGTGATCCTCAGGATTCTATTCTCTAAATGCTGAAATTACCAGTATAAATAAAGCTACATGCAGATCCTCCTGTTTCTCCACAGCTAGCACTCCTACCCATTGAGTAATCTCTCCAGACCTGAATTTTTTTTTAATTAATAAGATCATATCTCCAGGATCCCCAGAATCTATGCTGGCTCATGCAACTGTTCAAACCTCTTGTGAAACTGAAATACTGTTACAAGTCCTTTGCTTGCTGATAGACGACAGAAAGTCTTACTGATCCATGTGCTCTCGCCAATTAAGGAGTCTTCCTTTCACAAGTTGCTAACACATGCATCGGTTCTTAACAGCTATCTATTGTGGTTTGGGCTAACATGTCTTCACTGTCCATTTGGTATAATTCTTAATTTGTGTGTCTTTCCTGACTATTCTTTTAGTTAAAGATCTTGGCTCCTAGTAAATCTCTTAAGACTTCTTTCTTTACTAAAATAAACAATTGTTATTTGTCACCAGTTTCCTCCCCTGGTGTATTTTTCTCATGGACACAATCTGGTGTCTTTGCTGGAGGCTCAGGTTTTCTCTCTGAGACAGTAAACCAGCGCAGCAAGTGTAATCCCAATTTAATCAAGCTGCAGGAGTGATTATTAAATATCTCCTTTCTCAAGTTCATCCTTAATTGTTTTGAGCAGTGTTATTCACTAAATACATTTTATTAAAAATAAATGCGATGATAAAATATCTAATAAAACTTGTTATTTTCAGTCAAAGACCATGAGCATATTAAGCTATTGCTGCATATTGATTTCCAGAGTGTACTAACACCGTTCACTGCTTCCCACAGAACATGAATGAATCCATTTTACTGCACACTGTAAATTTATTTTTAAACATTTCTTTACACCAGCTGTTTTTCTATCATAACTCAAAAGTAGTTATGTGTGTGAACCAGCAAGGAAGAGGTCACAGAAGTCCATCAAACCCCAGATGCCATCCTTTCTCCTGTGGGAATCAAGACTAACACCTCATAGTGTCTCAGGGTAGAACCTGCATCTTCACCAGCACTTCCCAGGACTGCATTTGCCACATTGTTTGGATTTATATTTTGGACGTTGCTATTTGTGTGTCCTATTTAACCGTCTAGTTGTCATGCTTCTCTGAAACATTGTCACTGTTGATTTCTTTCCTTACCAAACTTCTTTGCAGTGTGGTCACAGTAACAGGGACTCAAACTACCCTTTTCAAGTAATCTAAAAGTTTTTGCCCTCACTAACTTTTCTACTCTTCTTTATAGTTAGAAAAGCAAAAATATCCTTTTATTTATCATATCAGCTTTCTGCGTTTAGTTTTCTTGTGGTAGACATAGAAAGACTTCCAAAATGCACAAAGTAAAGTTGAAGGGTTTAGTCTCCTGGCTTTCTCATTTTCCAGTTGATAGCACCCCTCTGTGAAGGGCTGCAACACTTCGTAAGTCCTTGCTTCCTCAGAGTTATACTGTGGTTCTCAACATTAATCCCCTTTAAACCCCACACCTAGAAGTGATAATCATTCCCCTGTCCCTAGTACCAAATGCTGTCTGTCACTTTGCCTAAACCTTGCTTACATTTTATAATTGATCTTCTTATTAATCTGTCATCCTAAAATATGTTAGAGGGTACCATATTTTTGCCAGGACCCTCCACACAGACAGAATTTTTCATGACAAAGGAAGAATTGAAGTCTTGAGTATAACAAGTGAATAGGAAGTATTTAATTTGATAATGTGGTGCTAGAATCCAATCTAGTCTTGTAAGGGCTGATCTTCATAATTTAGTGAATTTAGTCATCCCAGATATATTATTCATTCTTAGATTTATTTACACTTGGTTTTTATGACATGGGAATAGTTAAGACATTTTGTGAAACCCTATTTACACTACGGTTCAGTGCTTGAATGTTCTGTCAATCCTGACTATACAGGAAAAGCAGGTTTTTTCCAGACAAAGCACCTACAATGTGGCTTTCACAGGATAGTTCTATTACCTGGCACACAGCCCAGTGCATTGTCAATCAGCTCACCAGTGGCCCAGGGTATCTCTCAATGGAAATCATGTTTAAATTGGTAGCCAGTCCAGCAGCTTTTCTAATCTGTGCCCAATTTATACATGTCTGGCATTGGGAAGCCAAACTTATTTGTTTGTTTGTTTCGTTTTGCTTTTTTTTCCCTAGGAAATCTTGACTTAGACTAGATTTTTCAAATGGACAAAAGAATTCAGTATTTCATCACAATAGGAGATAAGATCAAATTATTTTTACTTACATTTTCTGAACAGAAATGTTACAGTCAATAAAGAGGACATAATTCATTGCTGGTTCACAGGAGAAAGGAATACAGAGTTACACAGAGCTATATAAACCATATGGCAACTATATAGTAGCTATAGAAGAGAATTGAGTAAGAGTCATTTTAAGTTACAAAGCAAAGGATTCCGTGATCCAGTTAGGGGAACTGAAGATAAGTGAAAAAAGTTCATGGAATTCTTATCTCTGTTCATTAACTTGAAACATTTCATTTTGTATCATGCTATTTTCTTTTCTTATTCTTTTCAAAAATGATTTCAATTTTTATTGAAAATAATTTTTTCATACAATATATTCTGATCAGAGATTCCCCTATCCCAAGTTGCTTTCCCAATTCTCCATACCTCCCACCCAAAAATATACAGCTTTTCCCGTTTCATTAGAAAACAAACAGGTACACACACACACACACACACACACACACAGAGAGAGAGAGAGAGAGAGAGAGGAGAGACTGTAATAAAACGAAACAAACACACAAACAGAAAATAGATCCAAGAAAAATGCACAAAAAATACATACAGATGCAGAGACAAACATCTGCACACACATAAATCACATAAAAGCAAAAAATCAGAAAACATATATGTGCAAAAGACACTTAAGTTTAAATTAATGTTCACATGAAACATTATGAGACAAAAAAAAACCTCCAATAATACCATTGAATTCAAGTTCCTTTTGTGTTGGTCATCTAGTGCTAGGTATGGGACCTGCTCTTTTTTATTTTATTGATTTTATGGAGCTATACATTTTCCTGTGTGTCCCCCCCTTCCTCACCCACGGTCCCCGTGCTCCTTATTTACTCAAGAGATATTGTCTTTTTCTACTTCTCATGTAGATTGGATCTATGTATGTCTCTCTTATGATCCTCATTGTTGTCTAGATTCTCTGGGATTGTGAATTGGAGGCTGGTTTTCTTTGATTTATGTCTAAAAACTACTTACGAGTGAGTACATGTGATATTTGTCTTTCTTGGTCTGGGTTACCTCACTCAATATGATGTTTTCTAGATCCATCCATTTGCCAGCAAATCTCCAGATATCATTAATTTTTTCTGGTGTGTGATACTCCATTGTGTAAATGTACCACATTTTCCTCATCCATTCTTTGGTTGAGGGGCATTTAGGTTATTTCCAGGTTCTGGTTATGACAAATAATGCTGCTATGAATAGTTGAACACATGTCCTTGTGGTACGATTGAGCATCCTTTGGGTGTATACCTCAAAGTGGTATTGCTAGGTCTTGAGGAAGGTTGTTTCCTAATGTTCTGAGAAATCACCATATTGATATCTAATGGGGCTGTACCAATTTGCACTCCCACCAGCAATGCAGGAGTATTCCCTTTACCCCACAACCTCTCCAGCATAAGTTATCATCAGTGTTTTTGATCTTGGCCGTTCTTATAAGTGTAAGGTGGAATCTCAGAGTTGTTTTGATTAACATTTGGTTTCCTAAGTTTGTTGAGCATTTCCTTAAGTGTCCAGTCATTTTAGATTTCTCTGTTGAGAGTTCTCTGTTTAGGTTTGTACTCCATTTTTATTTGATTATTTGTTCTCTTTATGACCAATTTTGAGTTCTCTGTATATTTTGCCGGTAAGCCACTGCCATGTGGCAATATACAGACCAATAGAAATGGGTTAAATTAATGTGTAAGAGTCAGCCAATAAGAAGCTAGAATTAATGGGCAAAGCAGTGATTTAATTAATACAATTTCTGTGTGATTATTTTAGATCTAAGCTAGCCAGGTGACTGGGAACCAATAAGCAGACCTTCCTTCCAACAAGGGGGCTCAATATTATTATGGGGAAAAACACAGAGACAACTAACCAGATGCTAGTGGTACCTCTCACACTCTGGAGCAACAGCTGGGGAGTCTTCATGGGATGGAACTAGGCCCTTTGCATGCGGGTTGTGTAGCTTGGCATGTTTGTGGGGCTCCTAGCAGTGGGACCAGGATCTATGACTGGTGTGTGAGCTGGCTTTTTGGAGCCCATTCCCTATGGTAGGGTGCCTTGCTCAGCCTTGATACAGGTGGAAGCCGCTTGGTCCTGACTCAACTTGATGTACCAGGCTTTGTTGACTCCCCATTGGAGGCCTTACACTTTCTGGGTAGTGGTTAGGAAGTTGGGTGAGGGGAAGTTTTGAGGGGAGTGGCAGGAGGGAAGGGGGGGAACTGTGGTCGGTATGTAAAATGAATACAATTTTAAAATAAAATAAAATAGTTGGTAAATATTTAAAAAAGAAGTATCATTTCAAAAGTATTTAACATCATTATTAATTATAAAATTGAAATATGAAATAAAAGTGAGATATAACTGCATCCCTATAAAGACAGGATGAATTGATGTTTGGATATATACACATACATGTATATGTATTAAATTAATAAATTTATTCATGAACCAAACAGAAGTGTATTTATTATGAAACATTTTTGCATATCTTTTTTCCAAATTCCACAAAGAAGGTTAGACATTTTCTATTAACTTTTTTTGTTAAACATGTTTGTATATGTGTAACCTCTTAGCTGATGAAGCTCGTTTTAGTTTCTCTGAATCCTATATTATTAAACAACAAGTCAACTAAAAAAAAAGAAAGAAAATAAAAGTGACAAAATTATTTAGTGGTTCAGGTACAAAGTGTTAGGAATTTTCTTTCTTCTGTGGAAAGAGTATAATTTTATTCAAGATTATTAATGAAGATGTAAACTATTCATTGAAACTATACATAATTTGTATAAAATTATGAAATTTTATACACATTGATGTAAATTCAATTTATTTAAATTAAAGCAAATATTGGAGTGTACAAAAACCAATACAGAATGCACAAGAACATTCTAGTCATGTTGTAACTGAACAAATTAATTGTGGAGATTTGCAGGCTTCAGGACTTTTGGAAATAGTGGATCCTGTAGGACAAAGAGTGCAAGTAGCTACATATTACTTCTGTTAATTAGGTCTAAGGAATAATAGTTCTTTGACTGCTCTATATGCATACCACACCTGTGCCAGATATTAAGGAAACAGACGACAGAGGATTAAACAGGTTTTTGAGAACACTTAACGTTTAGATCTTAAATTATGTGGTTTGTGCCAATTGTAAACTTGATAAAATCTGGAGTCACCTGAAAGACAGACCTTTGGTCATACTAATGGAAGATTAATTTTATTGAGTTCATTAAGCTTGGAAAATCCAACTACTGTGGGTGGCAACATTCCTTGGCTGGGACTCCAGGCTCTGTAAGTGGAGAAAGGGAAGAGAGCAGCAGGTTTTCATTGTCTCTGATTCCTGAAGGTCAGCCCAGTGCCTGCATTAAGATGAGATCCCTAAAACTCTTGCCACTGTGGCTTCCCTAGAATGATGGGCTGTAGGCTTGAAGCATGTACAGAAAGAAACCCTTTCTCTTGTAAGCTGCTTTTTGTAAGTTTTTTAAATCATAGCATTAGCAAAGAAAATTAAGGTGGATCCACAGTTACAGTATAAGGCTCAGAGCTCTTAGAAGAAATTGCTGGCATAGGAACATCATTGGAAACAAATTGAGATTGGAACATTTTCTGGTGCTATGATGTAAGCGGTTAAAATAGTAAGAATGATAATGAAACCAACGATGGTTAATCCACAGGTGCCAAATAAAATTCAGTGACAAAACTGACAACAATTTATGTAACATAATTAAGTGTAATAATACATAACCATGAGTCAAGATAGAAAATGAATATTTGCAAATCTATAGTTATATTAATATTTTATAACTAAATAAATTAGGAAATACAAACCTCTTTTGCAGAAGGTTTCTAAGGAATTCATGTAAATAACTTTTCTTAAGGATATGGGACATAGATCCTGAATCTTTACATGTAGATTTAAAGAAGTGACTGCTTTTCAAGCCATATGGTATGGGTTCTACAAAGGAAAGGGATAGTGAAGATATCTCAGACTCTGCCTCAGCCAGGTGGTCAGGGCCACATCAGCTGTAACTAAAGTGATCAAGGAGTCACCTTGATAGCCCATGTTGCAGATTCCAGGTAATAAAAAGTCTTCTATTTATGCAGTTTTCTAATTTTCTTTTCCTAAATTCATAAGCTCAACATAATCAGGAAAGAAAACTAAGACACATACAAATAAAGGGCCATTCTCAAAAGACAAGCAGCAAAATAGCTGACCAACATTGTGAAAGCTCATGTTACCAAATGAACAATAACAAAAAAAACTCAGACTATCCCATCTAAATCCTGACTAAAGCTCAGAAGGCATCAACTTAATGTAAGAGGTGGTTTAGATCCTAGGATTGAAATTGTGTGATTATAGATATAAGTTAATAATAATGCAGCAATAATATACCATCAAATATGGTGGAAAAATTAATAGTAATAATAATAATTTATAATAATAGGAGATACTGTGGTCAAGTCAGTTTGAAATCATCACATTTTGTTTAAAACTGTCTCACATTAAAGTTCCCTGAAAATGATGCTAAAGCACTTTAGGTAAAAATTTATATGATAATTATAGGGCATTCTACATATTTGACTCCTTTTTTATGAAGGAAGTGCTACTCTTAAATTTAAATTCTAATTGGAAGTGTATGTACAAAACTAGAGGTGAACACAAGGATATAACAATGATTATCTATAGGTGGTTAAATTGTAGGAAATTATGGTTCATTAAAAAATACCTACATTCATAATATGAGTTAAAATTATCTTTCCACAACCAATAATTTTCACACAAACAGTTATTGCATGTCAATCAAAATTACCTTTCCCCTGAGAACTGTGTCTAGCAATAACATCAGTTTTTCAGATTAACCCCATTTACCTTGAAGCCTCAGCTGATAAGGCTTTGTGATTACAGTTAATGCCTGCAGGGACAGCCTTAAATTTCACAAAATTCCTCCTAGATAGTAGCTCTAATCCTGTCAGTAGTGTAAAGACTATTGTTCCCTGGATTCAGTGATCTTCCCGGCCCTCCTGTGATACTTCTTTTTGATGTCATTTAGAATCAGCATGGAAGCACACATCTGGACATATTGACTTCCAGAGAGATTTAACTGAAAATGGAAGACCTACTCATAATGTGACTGACATTGTTCCATTGTCTTTGTGGCCAAACTGAATAAAAAGGAAAAAGTGGGCTGATGTGAATGTGGGTCTCTGTCTCTATCTCCATCCATCGGATGAAATTTCTATAATGGTAATCAAGATAATCATCAATGTGACTATGGTACAAGGCTAGTTCTGGCACCCTCTCCTCTGCTGCCTGAACACCTAGCTGGGGACATGCCCGTGGACACCTGGGATCCCCAGGGCCAAGTATCTTGCCAACCATAAAATGATTCTCTTAATGTAGATATCTTATTCCCTTCTCCAATGTCCACCTTTCTTCCATCTTCACCCTCCCACTCCCCCAAGCTCTCCCCAGTCCTTCTCCCTTCTCCTTCCCCCTCTCCCCTTCCCCTGCTCCACTACCTCCCACCTCTATCCTCGCCCCCTGGCTTCCAACTTTTGCTTGATGATCTTGTTTGCTTCCAACTTCGAGGAGGTTCTGTGTATGCTTTCTTTGGGTTCACCTTGCTATTCGGCTTCTCTGGGCTTGAGCCCCCAAGGTGCAGTTGAAGAGCAGAAGGTGGGAGAAGATGAGTAAGGAAGTTAGGACCGTGAGGGGCTGGTCCACCTACTGAGACAGTGTGCCTGAACTAATGGGAGCGCACCAATCCACCTGGACTGGGACTGAATGAGCATATGATCAAACCAGACTCTCTGAATGTGGCGGCTAAAGTTAGCAGATGGAGAACCCATCAACAATGACACCAGGACCTATCTCTTCTGCATGTATTATCTTTTTGAGAACCGAGTCTTTTTGAATGCACTCCTTCCTAGGCCAGGAGGGAGGGGGTGGGCCTTGGACTTCCAACAGGGCAGGGCACCATGCCCTCTTTCAAGGAAGAAGGGGGAGGGAGGAGGGGTGCGGAGGTAGTGGGAGGGGACCGGGAGAAGGGGAAGAAAGGTAAAATTTTATTTCTTTAATTATGTTTTTGAATGGAAAAAATAAAACAAAACAATGTATGAAAAAAAGTGGGCTGATACCAATATTTATCTCTGCTTGCTAAGTTGGAAAAAATCAGTCTCCTATTGCCACGCCTTTCCCAACATGGTGGGCTGTATTTCCTTAAAACGTAGGACTAAATGACACATTTTACTTTTAGGTTGCATCTGGTCAGGTGTTGGTCACAGCAAGAGAGATAACTAATACGCACATCTAATTTTTTTCACTTGTCTTCTTTCCAAATACTACCACAAAATAATGATAGTTCCCTTAATGGTTCTGAAAAGGAAAACAACCAATCAATAACTTCATGCTTGGCAATGAATAGATGACAGGCTGAAAATTGCCTAAAACTCACAGCCAGGCATTGGCACATGCATGTGTCCTTACTGCCAGGGAATAGCTCATCTTTAGAAAGAAATGGGATTGGTAACAAAGGAAATCCTCTGTTTCTGGTCAGTGTGACTGGTTCACCCATTTTCTCTTTTCCAGGCAGATGTCTTACTTCACTTCTTTCCACTTCTTGTTTGATAGGATCTTATTCCTAGTCATACTCTTTAAAAGTATGGCTTATCTACTCAAAATGAATAGATCTTTAACAATCACATCATTTCTGATATATGTTTTGTACTCTGAAATGTTGGAAATCTTTTTAGATCCTTGTGGCATCTGCAATAATATGAGTTCATCTCTTTTAAATGATTCAATGGAGAGGAATATTGGCCTTTTAATGAATTGAAATCATTATGAATATTTAAAACTTATTATCAGTTATCCATTAAACCCAATGAGAACGTGTTACATATATCAAATTACTACACAGTAAAAGGATTTTGTGGTTTGTGGAGCAATTTTAGACACTCTATTGTCCCCTATGACAAGCACTGACTTTTATATGGACTGGATCATCTTATGAGTGCCGTATAACATCTTTAGACATTTATAACGAAAGTTAAAATACAGAAGTTACATTGTATTTGATTAGAAAGTGCATTATCCCAAAATGCTTTCTTATAGGAAAAAGAAACATTAAAAACAATAAAGAGAGGAGAAAACTTGTGACATCCCTCAGGGTAGAGATAAAAACCAATGACATTCCAAGACTGCTGTGAATGTCTGGAAAACATTCTAAGTCAGATAATGACAGGACAGATTTAAAAACATTTACAGTGATGTTCCATTAAAATTCTCAGTGGCTTAGAGGAAGTTGTTTATTATGTAACTATAACTTCAGATGAGGCAGCCACAGAGTGACATGTGCAAATTTTCCAGTCACTTAACTAGTAAATTCCATAGATAGAGACTAACCTAAACTAGAGAGAGATGTCTGTGTATTTTTATGTGAATGTAATTATCTTCTCTTGTTTTATCTTATTTCTGTTAGATGTGGCTAAATAAGTATGTAGTGTTCTTTCTGTATATTCTACCCATGTCTCCATCTTTCCCTTTCCCCCTTTCTCTCTCCTCCTATTAGTTCACTTTGCTTTCCAGACAATTTTGCTTCTATTTCATGTTATATATACATATATGAATGATTTCTTTGTGTGTATAAATATAGGACCCATAGATGAGAGAAAATGTGATATTTATCTTCCTAGGATTGATTTAATTTGGCTAATATTGTTATCTTTAGTCATGTGCATTGTCTTGAAAACCATGTATTTTCAGTTTCTTTTGATATTATATGTAAATTTTACTTTCATTTTTCATCTATTGTTGCATACCTAAATTGGTTCCATAGCTTATTGTCTGTCAATAGTTCTGCAGTAAATGCTGATGTTCAAGTGCCTTTGAAACTTGAAATATTTTCAGTGAGTACCTAGGAGTTTGCACTTATAACTTGTATTACACTGTAATATTTCAAGATTTGTGAGAATTAAAGGTTGGCAGTTCTCTGCAAGGTGTTAATGCCTACTGGATACATCACTGCATCCATTAAATAACCATAGTCCTTTCTTTTTTTCCATATTCTTTTATTTTTTCCATTCAAAAAAATTTACATTTCCTTCCTTTCTCCCAGTCTCCCCCGCCCTGCTCTTCCCCTCCTCCCTCCTGCTGCTTCCTTAAAAGAGGGCATGGTGCCCTGTCCTGTGGGAAGTCCAAGGCCCTCCCCCCTTCATCCCGGCCTAGGAAGGTGTGCATCCAAATAGACTAGGTTCCCAAAAAGATAATACATGCAGAAGAGATAGGTCCTAGTGTCATTGTTGATGGCTTCTCAGTCTGCCCCCATTGGCAGCCACATTTAGAGAGCCCAGTTTGCTCATATGCTCATTCAGTCCTGGTCCAGCTGGATTTGGTGAGCTCCCATTAGATCAGGCACACTGTCTCAGTAGGTGGTCCAGCCCCTCATGGTGCTAACTTCCTTGCTCATCTTCTCCCACCTTCTGCTCTTCGACTGGACCTTGGGAGCTCAATCCATTGCTCTGATGTGAATGTGGGTCTCTGTCTCTATCTCCATCCATCGAACGAAATTTCTATGGTGGTGATCGGGATATTCATCAGTGTGACACCATAGTCCTTTCTTACAGAGAGACTTACAAACCATTATGTCCAGTAAATGTTTTAAAAATATTTTATTTCAATAGGCAATGCAGTGAAAATGAAGATTTGGGATTAAAAATATTAATTTGTCTTTTGTAGGAACCTCCCAAACTTGGCTAAGTAGATTTCCCATATGAATATCTCACCAATAGAAAACAATCAGCTTGAAACTGTGTTTCAGTTGTCAGCAAATATAAGCATTTTGACTTAGGTTTCAACAATACGCAAGACATTACTTTTCAGATTCAATACACATTATTGATTATACATGTCCAAATACATTTCGTGAATGAAGTTTATTAGATAGCTATTTACAGTGAAAAGGGAAAGAAGAATGTTTTTCTGGATCATCTTATTGCCACAAATGACCAATCCAAGGTCTGTGTACCACAAAGAACACATGGTAGTTATAGATGAAGCTCAACATTACATTATAAACTTACTAAAAACATTAATTTACATTTCTGTGATGTATTCCCTGCAGCTCAATTGTAGGTTATCAAGTGTGAACCTTGCAGATGATAATACTACATCGAACTGTCAAAAATTGGACACTTCTGCAACTAGTTAAACTAAGAACAGATTAAAGTAAAACAGCACTTTTGTAGATGTATATAAATTAAGGACTGTAATAAATTATATAAATATACTGTTATTACCTGAAATAGAACTTTTGATGCCCCAACTGGTCACTAAGTCAAAAATCGGTGTGGCACCTATATTCAATTGCTTGCTCTTCTCAATATTAATAGTTCATTACTTGTTTTTCTTCTAGTATTTACTTGAACACAAACTAATAAGAAAATACTTAGAGAAGGAAGAAAATAGACCAAACTTGTTGCTATGGTGTAAGTACCAGCTATTTTCTTATGATTGATCTTAAAAAAGTCATGGGGCAGATGCATTTACTCCTTGTTTTCCTATGGCACCTCATTAACCCAGGATGGATATGTAGATATTGGTCTCAGGACTAGGCATATTGAGAGATCAATGCATGTACAATGACTGCAACGGAAGGAATGAAAGGAAGGTTAATTCATAAATACATATCTGTAGCAAGAAGCGCACGGGCCTGCTTTTGGTCCCGGCGGCCACCCGGCTCCTGCCACCCGGTGCCTGGTTAGCATATACCCGAAATAATTGCACAGAAACTGTATTCATTGAAATACTGCCTGGCCCATTAGCTCTAGCCTCTTATTGGCTAACTCTCACATATTTGTTTAACCCATTTCTAATAATCTGTGTGTCACCACGAGTCGTGGCTTACCGGGAAAGATTCAGTGTGTGTGACCTGGGAGCTTCATGGCGGGCTGCTCTCTCTCACTCTGTCCCCTTCCCAGCATCCTGTTCTCTTTTTCCTCTCTAAGTCCTGCCCTATCAAAAGGCCAAGGCAGTTTCTTTATTAACCAATAAAAGCAACCCAAAATCAGAAGGACCCTCATACACCACATATACACATCATATTGATCAACAAGAAAGATAAAAAGGAAAAAAGACAGCAGTGTGTGTGTGAGAGAGGGGGAGGAGAGAGAGAGAATGAATGTTATCAGATTTTTTTTACTAAAAGAATCCATAGCCATTCCTCTGGACCCAGCAGTAGTGATGTTACAGGTACCATACAATCTTTGCTCAGGAATGGCTTTTCCTGATTATGGATGACACAAAGACAAATTATTCCCCCTTCTCTGTCTTTTCTACTTTAACATCAGAGTTAAGTAGTCACACTATATCCTGGAGAATTTGATCATGTGATAGTCACAGTGATGAAAAGAATTAGACAAGGGTCCCCAGGGAAAGCTCATGCAAATTTATCAAGTAGTCTTCACTCAGCTAGCCTGAAATATTAGTTCAGGTCATGTGTTGCAATCCATCTATATCTGTTAGATTATTCAATACTTCAAAAACTTTATCTGATTTAAGCAAAAGTAATACTTGCTAAAGACTGCCTTGTCATGATTAACTAAGACTAGGTAAGTTTTTCATGGAAATGTGTGCTTAGATGACTGATTTTTGTCTGTGTTGTGGAAAATGGGATTTATATTTGCTCCCAAAATTCTTGAGTTAAGAGTACTCAACAAGGTCATATTCAAAATGGTGGAAGTCAAGAATTGATTCACTCTAAGAATAAGTGATCCTTCTGTCTTGTCCAGTTTTTCCAGTAAAGCATTGTTTTTATATGATTCATGATAATTAGCAAGTTTCTCCTCTTGCTGCATTTTTCCTTGATAATTATTACTATAATTTTCGACATTAAGGGACAAGCCAGAGGAGGGATTTGATTTATTCAAATTTCAAAAATATTCTATGTGAATTTACTGATATATCTTTTACTAATAACATCCTAGAATTTACTACATATTAGTAAAAGCCAGTTTTTTTTTGAAGAACTGGGCAGATATTTCCTAAGAAACTACAGTTATAACTTTCCACAGAGATTGTAAAACACTTCTTCAGAGAATATAACAAAAATACAAATGGCAATATAATAAAAAATACAGACATGAAATATTTTGAAAGAGTTATTAGAAATCAAAGGAAGAGGTAACGAACCTCACACCTTGACTCAGTTACGTTGAGACAGTGTTACAAGGACTGTTTGTGGGAACTTCTCCAAGAGCTATGGATAGGAGGAGCCTGTTGCTTCTGTATCTCACAAGAAGCTACTATGGTGCTAACACTGCCACTGTATGAAGACAGAACTATCGGGAATATTACATATGCATATACCTTTCAAATAGCCAGCTAATACTTCTGATTCGATCTTACAATTAGTAGCATGTTGAAGTTAAAGGAAGTTAGATTTTTATAACACATACTTACAATCTCAGGGCAATATTCATTATTTCTTTAGGAATTATCAGGAGTTTCTGAAGAAAATGTCCTTTATTGGATATATATATATATATAATTATAAGATGTATATTATATATATATGACTATAATATTATAGCAGAGCATAGAGTCCTCCATGAATTGAGGACAAAGGCCATCTGGAAATAGGGTCTGCTATATGGACACTGGAGCTGTCATAGCAAGATACCAATTTCCACTTTGTAGAAAAAAAAACACATCTTGAATAACTCTGACTCTATCACTAAATTATTTCTGACAAATGTTTTTTTTTTTCTTTTTAACATTTACTCTTTATTTCTTTTCTTTTTTATTGTTGGAGTGTGTGTTTGGGAAGAGGCAACTGCATCATGGCACATGTATGACAGAAAACTTCTGGAAGTTGGTTTTCTCCTTCCAGTATGAGGGTCACAGAATTGAACTCATGTACTCGACTCTGCTGCTTAGTGCCTTGCCCACTGAACCAGGTCCTTGACTAAGCGTGGGTATTTCTGAAATGATTTTGTAATGTCTTGTGGGTGATTCGTTGCTGTTTGTTTTTGTTAATATCTTCTGCTTACTTCTACTTTCAATGTTCCAAACACCATCTAAATGCCATTATTGCCGATTAAAGTATGCGATTGCATGAATGGCACTGTTGCTATGAGAGTTTTTAAGTTCACTGCAACAGAATGAAATTCTGACACATGCTATCACACTGATGGTTTTGAACCTAATATTAATTAAAATAAGCTAGTCACATAATATCAAATATTGTCAAGTGATTTTAGGTCAAGTTGAAAATGAATTATGACAAAACAAAGATCATTTTGGTCTAATTGTACTAATTTTAGGAGTTTTGTAGATTTCTGTTTCAATAATTGAATTAGAAGTAATCAAAGGAAAACAGATCTTATGAGGCACAGGTTAATCTTTGCCATGTTGGATCTCAACTGTGTGTGAGGCAGTTAGTCAAAAATATTATTCACCATGAAGATTGTAAATATAACTATTCACTAATTATAAGAAAAATGACCCAAAATGTAACTTTATGAGAATAATTATTAAAAGTGTGTGTGTGTGTGTGTATGTACATGTGTGCACTAGCCTTCAAAGAAGATATAGATTTGAAAAGTAAGATTCAGGACTCTAGATAAGTAATAATCTCTCTCTACTTAAATAGAAAACTAGAAAAGAAATCTTAACTCTTAACTTCATAGTAACCTCAGAGGAACAGTAAAATACTTTTTCCCAAATGATTTAGTCTCTGTGGTTTTATTTCCTCCTGTGGTCATTTTGATTAATTTTACTTTTATCTTCAATATCTCTAATTTTATTTACTTCATGTTCACTTTTTATCTTTATTTTATCCAGCATAATCTGTTATCTCACCTGGTTGCCACTTAATTTAGTACTTATTCTCTATGCCAACTCTGTCTCCATAGCTTTCTTTTATTGAGAAAGTACAACTTTGGTAGAACTCAAGTCTGCATTTGATTCTAGTTCATTTGTAGTGGAGCTTTTATCTATGAGTTTTTATCCTCATTCTCTCTTCTTGTTCCCAATATGTATTTCCCTTTATCCATTCAATGCTAGACTTTACTTTTCTACATGTATTGCTCAAATGTAATATCCAGTTTGTGTGCTGTCTTTGGCCTGCATTGGTTGAAGTCTTTCTTTTGAATTTAGACAGCACATTAGTACTTGTTTCCAAGCCAGTTCAGATTTCTAGCTCATAATTCCTTATTTTTATGCCTCTGTTGCTAATTCTCATCTAATCTCAGGGATGGAATTCATTTGAATCAACTTTTCCCAAGATTTTGTTTCCAGGTCCCTTCCTGACTTTGTTTTCTCAAGTGATGAGGACTTCTCTGCGTAGACAATGTTGACAGGCTCCCTTCATCTGTTAGTCTTTAAAGTCATGAGTCATTTTTGAAATGGCAAGATCTAATACACAAAGACAACAAGTTTTGATTACAAATATGAATCTAATGATTAGCTTTATGTACATGTTCAAGGAGCAGATTCTGAATTCTGTAAAATAATATGTTTCCAAATGTGTAAGGTTTCAGGGAAAAATGATGTGCCTATGTGTGTCACATCTAGATACTAGAGACCAGAGACTTGAGCTGAGTCTTTGGGGTGCCAGTGCAGATGAGACGTGAGTAAGAAGAGAAAAAGATCAACATTTCATCCTTGTGTGGCTTATCCTGGGTGGTGAACCAAAGAAACCAACATTCTTTCTTCTATTCAGATATGAAACCCCAGGAGCTGGGCAGACCCTAAGTCATTCAGACTTGGAAAGAGTGAACATAACTATAAAATCTGACAACAAAAACTATGAGTCCACAATCACTTTGTTGAATGGGATTCTTGGCAGTGAAAGAGAAACTTGAGGAATATTATTATTGTTCATGGATAAAAATAAGTACTGCAGAAAGCAGATGTGTTTCCCTGCTCTCCCTATCTTTATGCTGCTCCATAATTTAGTAAACTTTTTATAGCAACAGAATAGCTGTCCTAATTGTGCTGTTTAGGAGGAAGAGAAAATGGCCAAAGATTATTACATGTGTGTACGTATACAAGTGTGTGAATATATATGCATACATATCCTAAAAGTATAGGTATATATGCATATACATAGGTTTATATATATAACATATATATATACAGCTTTTTTCTAAAACCTATATATGTTTCTTATTGTATTCACACACATACACACACAGATACACACACAAATACTTTTTGGAAATAAATATAGCTTTTAGGAAAATTAGTTAAAGGAAGAAATTCATAATATAAAGCAAATTAGTGAATAACGTTTTGTATTTTAATTGAAATTTTGTTTGTGTTTTAATGAAAATTTTGAAAATGTATGTCTTACAATGCTACCAAATTCAAAATCTTTTAATTTATTATTACTGTGTGCATGTGAGACATGTGTGTGCTAAAACCATGTGCATGCCACAGCATATCTGGAGGTCGGAGGATAACTTGTGATATTCTTTATTTTCATGTACTTGGTTCTACGGCACAAACTCAGGCCGTCAGACTTGTGCCATAAACACATTACCTGCTATTCTATCTTCCCCATTCAATCTTACTCTTCTTAAGTAGGAAAATATTATCTTAAAATAAACACATTATAATAACTGTATAAAAAGTTTTTTTAAAATCATTTCCACTGCTACCAATGGAAGTTTTTTTTTTACTAGATTTCTTTAAAATATACTTACTAGATTCAAGGACACAAGGACTTTTGCTGAACTATGTTCATAGCAGCTTCATTTTTAATAGTTATACCCTCAATTGAAGGGTGGAGAAATGAAATGTGTTCTGTTTTCATAATGGAGTATTACTTAGCTGTTAGAGCAAAATGACATCATGAAATCTGCAGGCAAATGAATGGTACTAGAAAAAAACATCCTGAGTGAGACAATCCAGATCCAGAAATACAAACATAATGTGAACTCACTTATAAATGGACATTAGCTATTAAGTAAAAGGTAAATCAAACTACAATCTACAAAGAGAGGCTAAGTAACAAGGAAGGGGAAATAGAATAGATTTTGTGGGTAGAGTGTGGGCAGGTGGGAATGGGAACAGAAGGGATCAGATGGATAAGGGAGGAAGAGAGGGAGAGAAAGAAAGAGAGAGTGAAGGAGGGAGGGAGAGAGAGAAGGAGGGAGGCAGGGAGGCAGGGTGGGAGGGAGAGGGAGGGGAGGAAGGAAGGGAGGACTGGAATTGGTGGGCATGTAGAGGGTGATGAAAACTTCCTGAAACCAATGAGGGTGACCCTACTGAGGACTCCTAGAAATGGAGGTTATGTAGCCTGAATCACCCATATTCTGTGAGCAGTCTAGGGCTCCGGTGGTGGAACTTAAACATCAACTGTGGTGATTTGAAAGAATATACCCCCAAAAGAGAGTTACACAATTAGCAGTTGAGGCTTTATTGGAGTAGGTATGTTTTTGTTGGAGGAATTATGATGTTAGTGTAGAGGTGGGCTTTGAGGTCTCATATATATGCAAACTACACTCAGTGTCTGAAACCATTTTATACTGACTTCAAGATATAGGGCTCTCATCTATTTCTCCAGGTCCATGTCTGCCTGCAGGCCACCATGTCCCACCATGATGATAATGGACTGACCCTCTGAACTGTAAGTGAGACACTCCAATTAAATATTTTCATTTGTAAGTGTTACTGTAGTCAGGATATCTCTTTTTGGTAACAGAAATCATAACTAACACAACCAGCCCAGCCACAAAACCTTTGACCCACAGCCTGTTCTGCCTGCAAGTTATGCTGGGGAAATGGTGGCTTAGAGTTTGTGAATGTGGCTAACCACTGACTTACATAAATTGAGGCTCTCACCAAGCAAGAGAACCTTTGCCCAACTCTGCCTGCATGGCCAGAAACTGGAAACTGGATGGCTTGGTTCAGATACCTAGAATAAAACCAAACACAACTGACAACAACAAAAATAAAATTTAAAAAAGTCAATAAAATGTATCCTAATGATATTGTGCTATACTCAGAGATCTGTGCCTAGCCCGATTAGATTCAGAGAGGCTTTCTCCAGCAACTAATGGGAGCAGATGCAGAGAGCAATAGTCAAAGATGAAGTTGAGCTTGGGGAAACCTACAGAATAGTGTTGGGGGGCAGAATTGTAGCATCCAGAGGGGTCAAGGACACCAGGAGAACATTTTACAGAAAATCAACTAATCAAGACTCATAGGGGCTTGCAGAGACCGAAATCATGGAGCCTGCATGGATCTGTGCTAGGTCCTCTGCATATACACTGTAGTTATTTAGTTTCTGTTTTTGTGGGACTCCTAGCAATGGGAGTAAGGGTGTCTCTGACTCTTTGACCTGCTGATGGCATCCTTTTATCCCTCCTGGACTGCCTTGTCCAGCCTTATTATGAGAGTTTATGTGCAGCATTAACCTATCTTGTTATGGTGTTCAGTTGACATTAGTTGGAAGCCTGTTTTTTTTCTGAAGAGAAATGGAGGAGCATTGGATCTAAGGGAGAGGGGAGGTTGGGAGAGGAACAGAGAGGAGGGGAAGAAGTGGAGGGTGAAGTACATACAGTATAATGCAGGATGTACTGTATAAGAAACAAATAAAGAAAACAAAAACCTAGTCCCATATTTAGCAGTTAGAATAGCAAAAGCTCCTCCCAGGCTCAGGTGTGCACATTTGTATGTGTACACAGGAGCAGAAGCTTTGTTTGAATCAGAGAAATATAGTTGCCTTTTAAAAAACAGTATTTGATCAATATTTTTATATTACAGAAACTTATAACTGCTAATCAAGTAGGGAAAGCCACATGTTCAATGGGCTTATATTTGTTTTCATAAGAAGCAAAAGTTGGCAACAAAGGGACTCAACCACCATTTGTTGACTGACATTCTATGGACTGGTATATTGTCTGAAATGCCTTCCAATAGAATGCTAGCACAGAAAGAGAGGCTGACTTTTATTTCAAGCTTGGTTTCTCAAGGAACCTCCCGACAAGGATTGCAATTAGCAGTCAAACTAGTGAAGCATTTTGTAGGTATGTTGGAAACATGCTCATTTACAAAGAAAAGCAATAGTCAGATCTTTGGAAATTTTTTTCTCATGTTTCTTCCCCACCACATTCTCTTTAATATGTAGTCAGGGTACAAAAGGCAAACAAGCCATGGGAGCTAAAATGACTATTAGAATATCATTTAAAATAATAAGAATAAAAATAAAATCATATTCTGTGACCCAGAACAATATTGTAATTGAATTTGCTGGTGCAGAAAATGTACCTTGGGGATTAATAGCACCTTTTGACAATTTAATCTATTTCTGTATAAATAACAATCTATATAATCTCTCCATCCATCTCTACAGTATTCTTACTCCACATCCCTCCCAACAACAAGAACGGTCACAACATTCCGTTACTTTAAATCTTAGGAGGTTCATAAGACATTTTCCAACAATTATTTCAGTGTAATTTTATCCTTAAAGTCTGAGAAAATAAAATAAAAAAAGAAAACAGAAGACAAAATTAAGTTCTACTGGATGAATATGATAGAGCTTTACTTTGATGGCTATGGTTTATGTATATGTGGGTCTCTTAAGATATATATATTATGAAAACAATTCATTTCCCTGCTCTATAAAGTGCACTTTTAATGACTGGACTTCAGTCTGCTCTTTCACTTTTTCTCAAAAAAAGAAGAGTCAAATAACTGATAGATGTTTGTACCTTTACACTTTGTGCTTGCTACAAGTTCAGTGATGAAGAGATGTTCCAAAGGCCAAGGTTTGTGGATTTCCTCCAGACCCTAAATAAAGGCAACATCTAATTCTGAATAACAGGGTCATTTCGCCATATCAAATTCTTCTGTCTCTGTTGTTTTGTGTAATCAGTTTTCTGTTGGAGTGTACCACACTCACTGCTACATAGTCACTGATGCTCATGGCAATTACCCCTTTGAAGGTTGACACTGTTTTTACCTCTTTGATGATAATTTACAGGATCCTTAAATATGGTAATTTATATTAGAAGGCTATTAAATGCTTCCTTAGTGTCTATAAAATATCACTGTTTTTAGGAAAATATGCTGTCATCTACTGTGTAGGAAAATGTGCTGTCATCTACTGTGTCGTAGAGTTTGGAGAATAAAGGATATATTTTTCTGAATATGACTTATTGTATCTAACTGATATGGATGCGCATATATAAAGTCTTCACACCTATAATAGAGAAGTGAAATGAATGAGAATAAAAAAAATGTCTCTCAAATTTAAGAAATGTTACCAAAATCATGAGCATGAGAGTATCTTGATCTTTTTACTCAAAGAGCAAAGTCTCTTCATTTACTGTATGAATTACATTGACCACTCTATTGCTATAAATGGCCAATTTTCAAAGAATGTTTTATAGCTCTTTCTCTATTTGAAAATGTTCAATTATTGTTTGATTTACAAAATACACAAAATGCATATATGAATGGGGATATATATATCTCCCCATATATATATATATATATATATATGGAAAAACTCCAAATCCTTTATGCTACTTACTAGTTATAAATAGTACATTATCATCACCTGTGCTCACCATTCTATACAGTGGCTCAACAATGATGCTCTGTTTCATCTGAACACAGCTCAGCACCATCATATCAACATTCTTCTTGCTGCCTTTCCCATAAGCTTTTCAGTCTCTGATAACAGTGTGTAATTGAGTTACATTTTTCTTATCAAATATTATCTTTTAAATAATCAAATTACATTAGAATGTATTCACTTTCAAGTTGATCCATATTGTTTTAAAAAATGCTATCTCTTGCTTCCTGAGTAAATACAGTCCTATTTAGAAAGTTTTTCTGTGAAACTATATCTTCTAAATAAATGCCTATTTTCTCCTATAAGTTTCAGTGTTTCACTTTGAGGTCTTTGATTCATTTGGAGATAATTTGTGTGTAAAGTGATGGATATGGATCTAATTTCATTCTTCTACATGTAGACATTCATTTTCTCCATGATAATTTGATGAAAATAATTTTTTTCAGTTTGTAGTCTGTGTATTTTTTGGCAATAGGATCCCTTTATGGACTACAGGCTATACATTCAAATCTAAAGATTCATAGCTAGGACTCACAAAGAAGTGAGGGTATATGTCCTTTGACAATCTAACTAAAATCAATTTAGAGATCCAATGCAATCCCAATCAAAATCCTCATGACATTCTTCATAGAACTAGAAAACAAAGTATCCTAAAAGCCTTATGGAACCACAAAGGAATCTAGGGAGTCACAGCGATCCTAGGGAAAAAAATGCTAGAAGAATTACTATATAGGATTTTAATTTATATTATGAAGTCATAGTAATAAATACAACAACAACAACATGGTACTGACACCAAAACAGGCACATATATCAAATAATCTAAATAGAAACCCTAAACTTGAATGAATATAACTTTATCAACATGATACTTGACCGAGATATCAAAAAACAAACAAACAAACAAACTTTAGACATAGAAAAGGAATCTAAGATGAAATGACCTAGATTTATCACTCCACACAAGAACTATTTCTCATAATATAGAAGGTTCTATGCAAGATGCCAAGAAATAAAAGTGGTTCATATTCCTTCCTAACTGTAAGGCATAGCCTGCAACAATGATCAGCACAGCATGAGAACCCTAATGGTTCAAGAGAAGGAACCTACTACTTCAACTTTTATAAGCCAGTATAGACCTAAGTGCATCCTCAGCATTTATCTCTAAATATACAGATACATGAATCAAAGGAGACATAAGGAGGCTATTACAAATATGCACAAATGGTCAAAATGTGAACAATAAGTGGCCATACAGTGCTAAATCCTGACAGATATTTCTAAAGTGCAAGCCCTGCATCTATGTCTCATGTTAAACCACGAAGCAGGTGGAAAGATTATACAAATAAAAAAAATGGGACAATTGATGATAACTTGATAGCAGATAGTGTCTACCAAACATGGCAAGCAAGCTACATACAGTAAATTTCCACTATGTAGTGTTCTAAACAAGAGCTTTATAATGACAACACCAGTTGACATGCCTACCTGGAATGTGAAATTTCACAAGGCCCCACTTTTAGATGAAGTGATATCTTCAAGTAATGGAGTCTGAGAGAGGGAGAATCAGCTCTCTGCAGGGTTAAACACTGTGATTTTGTATGCAGTCTTAAGTGGTCATCTATAAACACATACACATACTAGCAATACTAAATGTATTCAATAATATTGAGAGGGAGTCAAGGATGAGTTGGGGAGTTATGAAATTGTAGAAATGATATAAATACAGTTCTCCTGCAATGATTTTTTAAAATAAATTTTTAAAATATTTTTGTCTCTTTAGTAATCAGAAGTGAGAATTAACTAATTATATTTTCCTATGTAGTCATACATTCATACATTTGTATGTTTAATTTAAAAGAATTATCTCAACATTCCTTTGTGTAGTTTTTACTCCAAATATGAGTTACAGTTTTTACATATATGAAATGATAATGATTTTTATCAGAAAATTAGACCAATCTATCATTTAACTTTTATTCACTGTTCTTATAAACTAAATCTACTCTTAATTAGACTCTAATTATCTCCATATTTTCAATATTATTGGATACTTATAAAGTGCATTGACCATTAGACATTTCATTCTTTAAGGATAAGCTACTATCCAGGCAATTAGATGGGTAATTGATTTAATGGATTTCTGCACTAACAGAATTAATCAACTTTTGTGTCTTTAATTTCTTTAAACATAGCACTTACAAAGTAAGAGCTAATGCTAAGATACAAATGGGATTCACTGTTTCAAAGAGTAACCCTAGATAACAACTGAATGGTTGTTATGTATTAGGGACTATTTTATTTACCTTAAACACATTAATTCTTACCTTTCATTTGAGCATGTGTTTCGTACCTAACATAAGCACATTCTCTGGCAAATGGAAAAATGAAAATTCAAATCTAATTACTTAGTGCTAAAATTCCATTCTATTACATGTCATTCCATGTCATGTATTGTTGCATATAATTTCCCCTATCAGGATTATTGCTACAGTTTTTTTAAGATGAGGCCATGCAGGACTCAAAGTAAAATTCTTTAGCCAATGAAGGCATTCATCTAGTATACAGTTCATAATATCCATACCTGGAAGAATTTTCAATTAATGACATCATTAAAGCTTCAAATAATCTTTCAATAATTGTTTTTCAAAAATTAATGACACTAATAAGTAGAATTTGGACTCAGGGTATTCTCGTGAGAGAAGAATTTCTTCTCTCAGTAATGATTTCTCTCCTTGCTAAGCACAGAGAATCAAGTGTGCAAGGGGAAGTGTTTAACTTGTGGTGTCCTTCAATGCTTCCCCTAAATTCTTATGTTATAGCAAGAATAAATATTTGTAAATAAAAGATTCTTTATTTGATATATATCTATTTAGTAAACATATTTAACTGAATATGCCCATGTACTCATTGTGATGTGCTGGCTGAGTTCCAGGCTGTGTTGATTTAATGGAGTTTCTTGTCTTATTTATGTCATCTAGTTTAGAAGAATGTTCATCAAATAACCAGTATTTCTATGAATGATGATTAATTATGGATATTAAGCAATGCTGTTGCTAAGGTACTTTATAAAATTTCAGCTGGTGTCATATACTGTTACTATTAATTCATTCAGTATATCAAATAACCATGGACTTTGTAAAAATAGGAAGAATTTTTGTTATTTACCACAATGAATTTCTGAGAAAATTCTTAAATAATTATTAAGTATAATAATAATGATTATGATGCTTACTGCAATTTTATGTATATTGGTACCAAAATTACCTTTACAGTTAATGTGCTGTATTCATTAATTCATCTCAAATAGATTATAAAGAAAAATTTACACATTTAAATTTATTATTAATAAGAAAACTTTAGCAATTTACACTTAAGTTGACTTCTCTATGGAAACCATGAAAGCTAGGAGGTCTTGGATAGATGTGCTGCAGAAACTAAGAGACCATGGATGCAAGCCCAGACTACTATACCCAGCAAAGCTTTCTTTCACCATCGATGGGGAAAACAAGATATTCCAGGATAAAAACAAATTTAAGCAATATGTAGCCACGAACCCAGCCTTACAGAAAGTACTA